>PVKV010010190.1:0-76978 GCA_004027835.1 Alouatta palliata
TTTTTTTTTTTTTTTTTTTTTTTTTTGAGATGCAGTCTCGCTCTGTTGCCCAGGCTGGAGTGCAGTGGCACAATCTCAGCTCACTGCAACCTCTGCCTCCCGGGTTCAAGCGATTCTCCTACCTCAGCCTCCCGAGTAGCTGGGATTACAGGCACTCACCGCCATGCCCAGCTAACATTTGTATTTTTAGTAGAGACGGGGTTTCACCAAGTTGGCCAGGCTGGTCTCGAACTCCTGACCTCAAGTGATCTGCCCGCCTTGGCCTCCCAAAGTGCTGGGATTACAGGCGTGAGCCACTGTGCCCGGCCAGACTGTTTTGTTTTAAGGAATGGTCAAGCAGCTTGCCTAGAACCTGAGGGAAAGTGAGGTCTGATTCCAGGGTTCCTTTGTGGGGCTGGCTTTCAAAAGCTACAGGAAGTGGACCCCATTCTTGGTGGGGAGGTGTGGGGGTGGGAGGGCCTGTTGCGCAGCTTGCCTTTCTTGCCCTGGTCTGCCTTTTGAGCCTCTGCGGGTGCCCACCGGAGGGGTCTGTCTGACAGAGCCTGGGGGTCGGGCTGCCCTGGGCTTGGGTGCAAGAAGAAGCCCCATCCCCTTCCCCTATCCCGTTAGCTTTGCCTTTTCCACTTCCCAGGGAGCTTGAGGGTGCTTTGTAAGTAGGACTTTACAAGTTTGGATGCTCACAACCATCCCAGGCAGCAGATGCTTTTGGACTTTCTGTCTTATAGAAAGATGGAGAAACTAAGGCAAATGACCCTTAGGTAAGGAAATGAACAGGGAGTTGAATTCACTTGCCCAAGGTCTCGTGGTGGTTAAACTGGGATTTGAACCTGGGCAGTCTGTTGCCAGGGCTCATTCTCTTACATCTCAGCTAGCTCCAGCCTCCCCCTTCTATAGCACCCATTGTATCCTGTCCCAAAGTGGCCGAGGGATAAAAATGAGGGGCTCCTGTGTCTGGGAGAGCAGCCAGGTCCCTTCTCTTTTTCTGAGTAAAACAGGGTGGGCCTGAGAGGCTAGAGTCTGGGGGCGAAAGGTTTTGTGGTGAGAGGTTCTCGTGGGCAGAGCATGCACTCAGTAAGGGGCTTCTCTAGAGGCACAGGACCTCTTCTCCTCATTCAGCTTCTCCCCAAAGCAAGAGCAAAGCTGGCTGAGATGCCTGGCCCCAGGGTAGGGCATAACCTGAAGCTGGGATGTGGGGTTCAGCCTGTGGTCAGAGTTGGTATAACCCACAGTTGAAGGAGGGGTCAGACAAGGGCAGGAAGTACAGGGTGCGCAGTAGGTGGTCAGCCAACCCCACCCGGGTGGCTCCTTGCACTAACCATCAGGACTCTGGGCCTTAGACCTAGGCAGGGAGCAGGACAGGCCAGGGCACAGGTGTGGAGTGTGTCAGAAAACATTGCCCATAGAGAATCTGTGGGGAGCAGTAGCAGCAAGGAGACTGATCCCAGGAGCATGGCTCAGAGGAACCTGGCAGCCACATGCCAGTTTTGCAGGGGGCATCAAGGTCTCTTATCCTGGATCCACCCCCTTGGCACTTTGAGGGGTTGGAGCACAGCGTGGGCTCCTAGGAATGGCCTACTGGTAGGAGCCCTACGCTGGCCCCCAGGGGAAGCCGCCTGTGGTGGAGGTCTGGAGCCCTCACCTGGGCCATGTACTCCAGCAGGCTGACATGGATGGAGACCAGGCCTGAGAAGCCCTCGTCGGGGAAGCAGAGGCCTTCCACGAAGAACAGCAGCTCCGCGGAGCCACCTGTGTACTTGACCACGTGGTAAAGCTTCCGCCGGCCCAGGATGTGGATATAGCGTTGGCCGAAGAACGGGTCTGGAGGGAAAAGGACCAACGTCAGACCCCCATTTGCATCAGAAAGAGGTCGGTGGGGTGGGATCACTGATGGGGACAAAAGGGCAACATAACTTGTCCTCTAGACAGAGAGAAAAGCACAAGCAGAAATGCCACCAGAATGGCCATGGCTGGGTCATTGCCATTGTCTCAGCACCGCTGTGTGCTGGCTGTGTGGCACTGCGTCGGACAGTCACCCTCTCTGGTTTCTGGCTTCCCCGTCTACAAAATGAGCAAGCTCTCTCGTGAATGGCACATAGGAAATTGCCAGCAGAGCAGTTAGTGGTGTCAGGGAAGGATACAGTTGTTTCCATTTCGCAGATGAGGAAACCGATCTCAGAAAGGAGGAGTGACTTGTCCAAAGTCAGAGACCCAGTAAATAGCTGAGCTGAGCTGGGACTCAGATTCAAGCCTAATTCTGAATCCCAAGCTCTCATTCCGTTTGCAAAAACACAACATAAATGTGCCCATTAGTACCCAGAATTCCCCTCCATATCATGGAAGCCAAGGCCAGTGAATGGGCTGTCCATTTTTGTGGCTGGGAGGAAAGGCAGGTTTTCCTAGTGCTCCTGCCCCACTGAAAGCTCCCACTTCGACTTGTGCGGTTCCCTCTGCCTGAAACAATTGTGCCCCTTCTTCCTTCAGGCCTTGGTTTGTGTCACTTGCAACAATCCGGCCCAGATACCCCAGAGACAAAGCCAGGGGAGATCGTTTGGAGCTCCCACAGCCCCCTGCCATCTCCATCACGGCCTTTTATTTATTTATTTGTTTATTTATTTATTTATTTAATTTATTTATTTGAGACGGAGTCTCACTCTGTCGCCCAAGCTGTAGTGCAGTGGTGCAATCTTGGCTCACTGCAACCTCTGCCTCTGGGGTTCAAGCGATTCTCTTGCCTCAGCCTCCTAAGTAGCTGGGATTACAGGCACACGCCACCACTTCTGGCTAAGTTTTATACTTTTAGCTGAGACAGGGTTTCGTTGCCATCTTGGCCAGGATGGTCTCGAACTCCTTGCCTCAAGTGATTTGCCTGCCTCGGCCTCCCAAAGTGCTGGGATTACAGGTGTGAGCCACCACACCTGGCTTCATCACAGCCTTTTTAAATGTGGGTGACCTGTGCGAGGGTAGGGACAGGCCCAGTGGGGCCCAGGGCTTGCCTAGCACATAGTCATGTTTAACAAATATCTACTGAAAGAACCAATGGCTTTCACAACACTCCCTGTGGGAGAAACCAAGGGGGAATTTTCAGGCAGATTGAGAGCACATGAATTGGGCAAGGACCTTCGGGGAGACAGAGGTGGTCTAGGTGCAGCCTCTCTGTCTAAGAGCAGTGCTCAGCTGATGATAAGATGGAGCAGATGTGGGAAGCATTGTAACAGCAGCTATGGGTGAGATCCAGTCTGGTTACTTGGGGTAGGGTGGGGAGGGCAGAGGAGGCAGGATGGGAAGCATGTGAGCAGAGAAAGGCAGGCTTTGAGATGCCCTTGTGGGGCAACAGAAAGGAGTGTGGTGGGGAGAGGAGATACTTGCATGGATAAAGGCATGGAGAGAGGACCCTATGCAGTTCCAGAAGGAATTTCTTTATGCCCTGTAGAGCTGGAAGGGCAGAATCAGCCTCAGCTTAGTGCTTTCAACGACAATGATAACGGTTAATGATGAGGTGCTCAAGGGTTAGAACACGTAACCAGAATAGCCTGGTACAAACCAGGTACTTGATTAAAATGTGTGAAATAAGTGGATGAACCATGAAGCCAGGGCTTGGGATGGCTCCTCCTGTGGGATGATGTGCCCAGTTGGAGCCTAGTTATAAATCTCACTAAGGGTGCTTCCCTGAGTGGTTATGATGTCCAACGTCAGAGGGACCTTGCTTTAAATACTGCTCTGGCTTTACAAGCTATAAAACCTCAGGGAAATCACTTAACATCCCTGAGCCTCAGTTTACTCATCTGTTCAGTGGGAGATAATGATACCCATGCTACAGGGTCACTGCAAGTGACACAGCCTCAGTAATTTCAGTAACGTTGGTAACCATGGGCAACCATCGGTAACACTGCTTGGACTTGTATTACGAGGATGTTAAGGAGTTTTCATTTCTTTTTTTTTTTTTTGGAGTTTTCATTGAATAGTTTCCAAACAGAAGGCAAGGAAACCATGTCCCACCTTATCCTCCCTTGGGAGGGAGGAGTCCAAGAAATGAAGTAGAGAAATTCAGACACTGCAAGTCCCAAAGAACAGAAAGTGAGGTCCTGCTCAGCCAGGAACAACAGTGTGCACCCGACGGCCCTATCACTTAGTAATTCAGATAGATAGTCATAATTCAAACATTTTCCGTCAGGCACGGTGGCTCAGGCCTGTAATCCCAGCACTTTGGGAGGCTGAGGCAGGTGGATCACCTGAGGTCAGGAGTTCAAGACCAGCCTGGTCAACATGGTGAAACCCCGTGTCTACTAAATATACAAAAGTTAGCTGGGCGTGGTGGCAGGTGCATGTAGTCTCAGTTACTCAGGAGGCTGAGGCAGGAGAATCGCTTGAACCCAGGCGGTGGAGGTTGCAGTGAGCCGAGATTGTGCCATTGCGCTCCAGACTGGACAAGAAGTGCAAAGCTTCATCGCAAAAAAAAAAAAAAATTTTTTTTTTTCCTCCAGGCACTCGGGCCCTCCCACACCCACAGGCCCCAGCTGTACTTGAACGGATGCTCAGGGGAGAGTCAGGCTGAGAAGCCAACTGGTCCTTGCAGCAGCCTCACAGCCAAAGCCTTCCCAGGGCTCAGGGCACCTGGGGGGCTCCGCCAAGGTCTGGGGTAGGAATGGGGATCTGGCTGGGGGTGATGGGACAGGTGAAGACACACTCTAGTCCATCTGCAGGCAGCTTTCTCCCTCCCGATGTGGCCTGTAGCCTGTGATTTACAATACGTCTCTATTCTGGGCCTCTTTCTGACAGTTGGGGCCAGCTCCGGGCTGACTGCTTTCTCAGTAGGAACAACTCAGCCATTGTCCGCAGGAACCTCCTTTCCCCCGTCTTCCACCCCTGGCTGGGAGCAGACCCCACACTGAGCATGGCCAGCTCTCTCTACAAGAACCAACAATGCTGCTCTGTCGAGCAGTCCTCGTGTCTTGGGCTGGGCCCGCTGACCACCGTGACCTCTCTGCCCCAGGCATTGGCCAGCACGTGGTATGGTTTGCCTTCACCTTCCCGGCTACTTTGGAAAGATTCCACTTCCCAGCGAGATTCCTTGATAGTGTGACTGGCTGTTTTGGTTTCCCTAGGACTGAGGGGTGTCCTGGCATGAGGGACCCTCAGGGCTAAAACAAGGAAAGTCCTAGGCAAACTGGATTACCATATCCTCGTGTAAGGAGGTAAGGCCCCAGCGCTTGGTGTTCTGGGCAGAATGTGAGGCCGAAGCAGTCACCAGGTCTTCCTAGGAGCACTGAAATCTGTCCACCCCAATCATTATAACTAACAATCATCATACTCTCAACAAAAGCCATAATTGCCATTTATGGAGAGCTTTCTAAAGGCCAGCTACCGCACTGAGTGCCCCACACACCTTCTTCATTTGATCCCCACCCAGGACACCCGGGACAGTCGGGACTCTTGCTATTCCCATGCCATATCACAGATGAGTACCCCGAGGCATGGGGCTGGTGAGGAGACTTGCCTGGACCCGGAGTCATAGCTCCATGACTCCAACACTCCCTATAGGGGTCCTTCAGTCTCCAACCCAGTCCCCTGCCGTTGGGGAGAGCTGCTCTGACCCCACCAGGACACCTGACATTTGCTCATCCACAGGCGTACCTGGAATTTGGCAAAACTCCAACGTGTTTGCATGGAAGAAAAGGAGACTGTTACTGATCCATTATCTGTCATCCTTTGCTTGTGTGTGTGTGTGTGTGTGTGTGTGTAGCTCAGAGTTTTCACCCAGGAGTCAGCATTTGGGAAACTGTCTCTTCTGGGTGGCCACTGCCTTCGTCGTGGCTGCTCCCCACCGGATGGGCAGCCCAGAGAAGGGGCTCCGGGGAATGTTCTCAAAGCCCTTCCGGTGGTAGTTCATCTTTTTCCTTGTCTGCTCGGGACCCATCTCTGATGGCCAGTGACGGGGAGGGATAAGATTATGGAACCAGACCAGAGTTCACTCCCTTTAGCAAAAGAAGAAACCTCGAGATAATGTCCAGACATCATTATTTACAACAGGTCTCATGTCACGACCCCAAGGTCGAGGGGCCAAGGCTGTGGTCCTGCTTGCATCCCTCCTGCTCCCACTGGTGACCCCATCCTCCATGACAACCCTGGCCTGGGCAGTGTAAACATCAACATTTCTGGCCCCCTGGGGCAGCAGAGCCAGCTTGCCTCTGGGCACATTCCAACCTGTGTGAGGTCACTGCTTGGAGCCCAGGGTGGATCAGAAGGAGGACTGGTGTTAGGTGGCTGCTGTCCACTGCCATCCTGGCTAAATAGCTCTCTGAGGTGAGGCTTCAGGGTCCCCATTCACTTCATGGTGAGTGCCCTGGATATAGCAGGCCTGTCAAGAGGTGGGTCCAGGGCTGGGCCAGAGATCCTGCCCCCCCAGGCAGCTGGGCATGCAGAACCCCCCACCTCACCGCCCACCCTGTACCATGGCAAATTGCAATGCCGACTATGCTGAGGTAGCTTTATAAATACATATGTCATTATTAGGACAGTCCCTTGCTTAAAACCCGCTAATGGCATTCCATTGCACTCAGAATAAAATCCAAACCCAGTCTGCATGCGCTGGCCCCTGGCCTGGCTCCCTGACCTTGACTCCCAATACATGCCCCGCTCTGGGCTTCCGCCTGCTCCTCCCACACTCCAAACTGGTCTCCTCCATGCTTTGCACCTGCTGTTCCCTCTGCTTAGAACATTCTTCCCTCAGCTCACGAGTGGCTGGTTCCTTCTTATTGTTCATTTGAGTCTCAGCTCAGATGTCACCTCCTCAGAGACGCCTTTCCAGAGGCACTCATTTAGCGGTGCCTCTGCTCTGCCATTCTCACTTATTCTATTTCATTTCCCCCAATTGTGGTATTGATTATGTCTCTTTTGCTAGACTGGTGGCTCTTGAGGTCAGGGTGTGACTGTCATGTTTACCGCAGAGATCGCAAAGCTGAGAACAGCGCCTGGCACCGAAGGGCTCAACACATGTTCACAGAAAGGGCGAGACAGAGCTGGCAGCTACCAGGACTAGCTCCAGGGCAGGAGCCCGTGGCCTACACAGTGGGGGCCCAGGACACTTGTCACCATCAAGAGGAGCAAAGGGTCAACTCTTGGAGGTGCCCACTGCATCTTCAGGGGTCTTTGGAAGTCAGAGATGGAAGAAAGTACCTGGAGGTGGTGCTTGCCCTGCCTCAGGTATCCTGAAGGTGACATGGCTCCAGAAAAGAAGGTGCCCAAATGCCCTTCCTCCCCTGACTTGTCGGGAGGTAGGGCCTCTGCGTTCTACATAGACCCACGTCACTCCAGACATACTTGAGAGGAGAAAGTCTTTCAACTTCACTTGATAACAGCATTGCCACATTGCAATCACCCAGAGACCAATCCAGGTCTTTTCCAGGCACCTGCACCTGTGGAGGCCACACCTGCTAAGGGGAGGAGGGTAGCTGGCTAGAAAGGGCTGGGCCGGGCTGGGCTGGGGTTACTCACTCTCCACGTAGAACACGCCCACTTTGTCTGAGTCCGACATGGAAATGTACAGAACCATCTCGTATCCGGCGGGGAGGCGGTCAGGGCCTTTGGTCCGCAGGATCATCTGGGACATGTCCTTGAGATCTTAGGGGCAGGAGGTGAGAATGAAGATATCTGCTGCTGGAGCCTCAGCTTTCCAATGCTTTTTACTTTGATAATCAGAAAAAAATCCCCATGGATGTGTACTATGGAAACTATAGAAAAGCATAAAGATGCTGGGTGCTATGGCTCACACCTGTGATTCCAGGGATTTGGGAGGATGAGCTGGGTGGATTGCTTAAGGCCAGGAGACAAACACCAGCCTGGGCAACATAACAAGACCCCATCTTTACAAAAAATAAGAAAAAATTAGCCTGCACGGTGGCATGTGCCTGTGATCCTGGTTACTCAGGAGGCTGAGGCAGGAAGATGGCTTGAGACCAGGATGTTGAGGCTGTAGTGAGCTATGATCATGCCACTGCACTCCAGCCTGGGCAGCACAACAAGACCTTGTCTCAAAAAAAAAAAAAGAAAAGCATAAAAGAGAATTAAAACCAGTTGCCATCTCCAACACTGGAGATGATTAACCTTTTGGGAATTTCCTTCTGGTCTATTTTCTAGGCATGTATGATTAACCTTTTGGGAATTTCCTTCTGGTCTGTTTTCTATGCATGTATGTAACGTAAAAGGTTCCAGACCAGGTGTGGTGGCTCACACCTTAATCCCAGCACTTTGGGAGGCGGAGGCAGGCAGATCACCTGAGGTCGGGAGTTTGAGACCAGCCTGGCCAACATGGTGAAACCCTGTCTCTACAAAAACACAAAAATTAGCCCAGCATGATGGCATGTGCCTGTAATCCCAGCTACTCAGGAGGCTGAGACAGGAGAAGTGCTTGAACCTGGGAGGCAGAGGTTGCAGTGAGCTGAGATTGTGCATTGCACTCTTGCCCAGGCAATAGAGTGAGACTCCATCTCAAAAAAAAAAAAAAAAAAAAAAAGGTTCCAATCAAACCATGTTTACGGTTTTGCCTTAGGCTTTGAGCAAGAGTGGGTATTTGTGTCCACCATCCCCAGGAGGCCTGAGTCCACACCCATCTCACCCTCAGTCCAGCCCAAGACTGGGCATGAATCTTTTCACTCTCCCATCCTGCCCCCCAAAAGCGGGGCCTGCTGGTACCTTCCCTGCTGTAGACCTTCTCATCACGGAAGTCCTCTTTGGGTAACCAGGGTGTCTCTCGGTCACAGTTCACCAGCAGGATGGCTCCCTGGCCCTCGGGGCCCCAGGTCCAGGATGCCTACAGTGGCAAGAAGAAAGATCAGTGCCCTCTTCTCTATCCTAGTATAGACCCTATGGGGCACCAGAGAGACAGCCCCAGGATGAGGGTAAAGAGTAGCTGCCACCCACTGGGGCAGCTGTGACCTGGCAAATGTGAATCTCAAGACTCATGTCCACAGAGGATCAGCATGGGCATCAAAGGCAAGTTCAATACAGGCACAGAGACAGGAAGGCTGACTGAGGCACTTATGGGCCTCCTGTCTGGGTCAGCTGGTGTCTGGCAAGGGTGGAGGTAGGGAGGTGGAGGCTGGCCAGAGAAATGAGCAGACAGACATTCTACCACAGGTCCCAAAGTTCCTAGGGGAGCTCGGGAGGAAGCGCCTGGATGGATGACACCCAGCTGTTTCCAGACATACTCCAAATGCTCCAAATAGGACCTGCATGGTGCTCCATTTTCTACACTGCAGCCAGAGCACTGCTAGAACAAACTTGGGCCAGATTGTGTCACTTCCCTGCTTTAAGCCAGGACAGGGGCTCCCTGTTGAGTTAGGATGAAGCCCCGATTCCTTGCAAGGCTTGGTGAAACGTGCCTTCCTCTCTATCTCATTTCCTCCACCTTGCCCCTCGCTTATTCTGCCCTATCCATCCCGGTGCCTTTCTGCTCCCAAAAGACCCAAGCTCCTGGGCCTTTGTCCAAGCTGGTCCCTCTGCTGCTGTCCTGCCCCTTTCCACCTGGCCCACTCTACCCCTCCTTGGTTACAGCATAACCGTCTCTTCTTCCTGGAGGCCTTTCTGATTCTCTAGGACAGAGAAGCTTCCCTGGGTCCACACCCGGCACCATACACGTCCTTTTTGGGAGGACTCAGGACAGTTGTGATGACACGGCCACCCACAACACTCCATATTTAATGTGGACCATGGGCTCCTTAAGGCCAGGGCTGTGTTTCTCTTGTTCTTTCTGCATCCCCTGGGCCTGACCCACTCATGGAACATAAAAGATGCTCAGCAAATACTTATTGGATGAGTGAATAAAATGTGAAAGCTTCACCAGCCCAGGTTTAAAAATTCTGGCCAAGTTCAGCCTCATGGGGATCGTGTGACTTTGCCAAGACTGCAGAGGCCCCTGGGGGTGATTAGAAGCTGTTTCCCTGGGGCTGCTGGGCCTCAGAGGCCTCTGTGGAGTTCACAGTCATGTGGCTTGGCCACAGACTCAGAGAATCAGTGTGCAGGGCTAGCCCTGGTCTCAGGCAAGCCCTGCTTGAGATCCTAGAAGAAGGGGCTCCTCTACAGGGCTGAGAACCCTCTCCTGACCTGCAGAGAGTCAGGGGCAGGCTGCCAGGACCCAGGCTTCTCATCAGGCTGTGTTTATTTTACTTTATAAAGCACCCCTCTACGTAAATTTACCCCAGGCTTCAGAGTGTTATTATAAAGGTCACATATGCCCATGGCAAAAGTTTAGATGATAAGAAGGGCAGAAAAAGGAAAGCAGTTCGAAGCAACATCCTGAATGTACACAGAGCAAGACTGATGGAGCCTAAAAACTGGGCTGAGAGAAAAGTCCAAATCAGAATGAGATGGAGAACACCATGCTGTCGGCACAAATTAAAAATACACGCACACCAACCACACCACATGCCTCCCGAGAGACACCAGAGCAGAAAGAGACACATTCAGCCCATCCAAATGGTCCTCTGTGGGGGAACAGAATGGGAGTGGGGAATGCAAGATAAAAGAAAATAAGTAAATGAACGAAGGAACAAATGAATGAATAAATAGAAAGAGGAGAGGGACTGTGCATGTACCAGCAGAGAGAACACTATGCCTTGAACTGAGATTTTCTTTTTTTCTTTTTTTTTTTTTTTGTCGTCAGTCAATAGTTAGCTACCTACAGAATGAACTGAGAATGATGAATGCTACCCTCTGTCCTGAGGGTCTGTCTCCCCCACTTCCTCAGTCTTAAAAGAAAAGGCAAAATAGGAAGAGCAAATGCCTTTGCAGTACTCCCTCTGTGGCGAGTAGCGGGCACATTTATCCTTTCTAACAGTATCATGAACTGGGCGTCCTCATCATGGGAGGGGGAAACAGAGACTCAGGAGCCTGCTCTGTAGCCGTCTCTATAAGGAGCCTGGGATCCTCTGTGGGTTTCATCATTGGTATGCTGTGTGTCTGGGAGCCTGTCTTGGGCCTCAGTCTCCTGAGCTGCGAAATGGGAATTGTTTACTTGGTGGGAGAACCATGGCTGCCTGCAGGATCCCCAGGTTCAGGGTGGTGACTTCCCTGATAGCTAGGTACCTTCTTTGGGTTGTTCTTCTCCACCACGCCATCCCGGTCTGCATCCACATCTAGGGAGATCTCTGGGGAAAAGAGACATGGGTGAGTTGCTGAGCCTGCCAGCCAGGGTGGGGTAGGGGCATGAGGAAGACCTGTGGGATTAGGGTGAGTCTCAGCCATTCCTTGGTCATGGGAAAGGGAGGACCTTGCTGACATCATCTTATGCAACCCCCTGCCTCAACATCTCACTACCCACTGGAGACCTCAGCAGACACTGTGTGGACCTCGCAGCTTACAGCAGCAACAGCTGCCGTCAGGGAGGTCTGGGCCCTCCCACCACTTCATTGTTCTGGCTGGGGGTTGGGGAACGATCCTTGCTGAACAGATCTGGGAGCCTCAGTTCAGAGGTAAAGTCCCATGCCCAAGGTCACATAGGGACACTAGCAGAACTGGGGTACACAGTGCGGTTGGTCTGATTCATAGCTCATATTCGGAAAACTTATAGGCACAGCATTCCTGAAATGCTCCCATTTCATAGGGCAGCAAACTCAGGCTCAGAGAAGTCACCTGTTAGCAAATCTGCTGGTAATCTGGGAGGCCAGTGCAGGATAAGGACCCCAGGGCACAGAAGGGAAGTCAGTAGCACCAGGGACTGTTAAAGAGGCTGAGGTGCCGGGGCAGGAATAATATTGGTTTTGGCTCTCGGACCTTTGTGAACTTTCCAGCCGGTCACACCCACTGAATGCTGCCTTTCAGGGAGGTTGGTGCCTGAAACTCCTCCCTGGGAGGGAGCGGCTGGCCCAGCCTCTTTAGGGAGCCGCTCTGTCCTTTTCAAGGTGACAGTCTCTCCCTGTGGGCATCTTGCTCTGCAGCTGCTCAGCGTTTTCCACAGCATGTTCTTGGGCACCCCAGGGAAGGCATGATGGCCTCCACCCCCTAACGCTACAGATGAGGAAACCCAGGTCCCCAGCAGGGAGTGATCACTGAAGTTCCTAGAGAGCACAGAGCCAGGCTCTCAGCAGAGCCTTGGACTCCAGATGCCTGCTCTCTGCTATTCCCTGCGATGAACCCAGGCTGACCTCCCGCCAGGCTGTTTCCAAAACCCAGGCCCAAAGTCAGAGACCCAAGACTTGCTCTCTTAAGGTCATTCCCAGAGGAAGTGCCCACATCCCCACCCTGGCAGTCCTTGTCTCTAGGCTGCAAGGTGACATTACATTGAGATGTCTTGTGGTGGATCCATGAAAGCAGTGGGCCATGGGCTGGGAGAGAAATTATAGTGCACTCCATACTGCTTTTTCCATTGCAAATTCTTAAATTTAAACATTTGATTCATGTCATATTTGGACATAGCGTGAAAAAAATCAAATCAAATAGTAACACACTGCTTCTAAAGAAAGATAGCTGCTCCCTGTCCAGCTCTTCTCCTCGGCTGCCTGAGGCAAACTCCCTAAATACTAAATAATCATGCTTATCACAATTTCCTGATTTATTGAATTCAGACAGGTTTCATTACCTTCCTGTTATGAAATGTGGGCACTTCCCAGTGTGGCTCCCTTATGGTCCTCTTCCCAACCTCTCACAGGGCTTCATCATTCCTCTCTTTGTTTTTTTTTTTTTTTTTTTTGCCAGAGTTATGCTCTTGTTGCCCAGGCTGGAGTGCAGTGGCATAATCTCGGCTCACTGCAACCTCTGCCTCTAGGTTCAAGCAATTCTCCTGCCTCAGCCTCCTGAGTAGCTGGGATTACAGGCGAGTGCCACCATGCCTGGGTAATTTTTTTTTTTTTAAAGATGGGGTTTCACCATGTTGGTTGGGCTGGTCTTGAACTCCCGACCTCAGGTGATCCTCCCACCTTGGCCTCCAAAGTGCTTGGATTACAGGCGTGAGCCACCACTCCTGGCCAATTTTTTGTATTTTTAGTAGAGCCAGGGTTTCTCCATGTTGGTCAGGCTGGTCTCAAACTCCCGACCTCAGGTGATCCACCCGCCTCAGCCTCCCAAAAGGCTGGGATTACAAGAGTGAGCCACTGCGCCCAGCTTCATAATTCCTCTCTTATGACCCATGACCTGTCCCTTAACCCACTGAAATGAACTTCTGGCTCCTTCATCCCCAGAGACTCCCCTGTAGTCATGCCCATAGGACTTCGCCTCTGCAAGGCTTCCCTCAGTGTCTGATTTAACTGGATTCCACTAGGATTCTGCGGGTAGGAACAGAGGGCAGGGCTGATGTGACCTGCCCAGAGCATTGCGTCTCAGGATGGCTCTGCCTTCCCGAGGGGGAGGAGGGAGAGGGCCACTGCTTCAGGGCCTCTGGGCTCCAGACGACATTTCCCAGAGGCTCTGGATCCCACCTCAGCTCCCCAGAATAGCCCCAAAGTGTCAGGTGGCTCTTGGGTGTGGGGCAGATTGATGGGAAATGTCACTGGGATTGAGTTCAAGGCCGTCTGCCCTGAAAATCAAGACACTGAGGCTTCAGCTGTGACCAAGAGGAACAAGCATTTTGGAGGGTGGCCGGGGAGTGGCAGGGTGCCTCGCCTTCCTGCCTTACTAAGCAGCTTGAGGGGCTGTGGGAAGGAAGGACTCCCTCCCCCACAGCCAGCCACGGCGAGTATCCCAGGCTCTGGGGAGAAGGCCTAGCACCGAGCCCCTTAGGTTGATGTTAACATTTTTTGGGGCCTGTGTATGTGTACTGCGTCCACTGCCAGGACCTCAGATAGGGTGGGCTTATTCCTCCCTCCCCGCACCTCACCCCTCCCTCTCCCCATCCCTCCCCCGAAAAAGGAAGCTTTGCAAATCAACCCTAACCAGAGTCTTGAAGGTCCTTAGGGATTAATTAGCTCAAACCCCTCATTTTATAGTTTGCAAACAGTGAGTCCTAGTGGAGGGTGGCTACTTGTTAAGGTCACACAGCAAGTCCTCGGCGGGATTGGGACCAAGACCCAGAGCCTAATTTGGCCAAAGGAACCATGAATTTGTTCCCAAATCCTAGGAGGAAGACGGGAGGGACCATACCTTTGTTTTTTCCTTTTTTTGAGACCGAGTTTCGCTCTTGTTGCCCAGGCTGGAGTGCAATGGTGCAATCTTGGCTCACCACAACCTCCTGCCAGCAATTCTCCTGCCTCAGCCTCCTGAGTAGCTGGGATTACAGGCATGTGCCACCACACCCAGCTAATTTTTTGTATTTTTAGTAGAGACACAATTTCACCATGTTGGCCAGGCTGGTCTCAAATTCCTGATCTCGTGATCCATCTACCTCGGCCCCACAAAGTGCTGGGATTATAGGCGTGAGCCCCACGCTTGGCCATAAACTGTTTCTCCATGTCAGTCAGGCTGCTCTTGAACTCTCGACCTCAGGTGATCCCCCCACTGCCTCGGCCTCCCAAAGTGCTGGGATTACAGGTGTGAGCCACTGCACCTGGCCTAGGACCATACGTTTCTTTAACTTCACCCAGGCAGAGAGAAAATGTGGCTACCCCAAGAGCAAGGGAGAAAAGCAGGGAGGGCATTGAGTACCCACTCTGTGCCAGGTCCTTTGCACACAGCATCCCACTGAATCCTTGTAAACACCATGCAAGGCTGCTCTGTGAAGCTCATTTTGTAGATGAGGAAGCCAAGGCTCAGGGGATAATGTGACTCGCCCAGGGTCACAAGGTGGCTGGAGGGGGCAGAGAAAGACCTTAGGCTTATTTCTGTCTACTCTGAGGCCAAGGCTCTTTCTCCTCAATGTGGACTCAGGACAGGACAAAGGTGAGAGACCCAGGTATATTTTTGTGCCGGGGGTCAGTCCCGGCATCTCAAGATGTTGGGGGTGTCCTTGCCTCTGAGGCACTGTCCCGAGTGATTGATTACTCAGGATGAGGGGCTCAAGGGCTCTTGGGGCAGATGTCCGAGGAAAGGGAAGACTAGAGGGGACAGACAGAACAGTGCTTCCCAAGGGAAACCAGCTTTTCACCAGGGTCTCTGTTGGAACAGGAAACAGAAGTTCAGTGGGGTTAGTTTCTCATAAATCTTTCTTTTTGCAATTGAATGACTGTCTTTTATTCTGAGATTAGGCCCTGACTATTTTTTAGGAGTTAAAATGATGGTTAAAGTTGATAGCAAATTCCTTTTTTGTTTTTGAAACAGAGTCTTGCTCTGTCACCCAGGCTGGAGTGCAGTGGCGCAATCTCGGCTCACTGCAAACTCCGCCTCCCGGGTTCAAGCAATACTTCTGCCTCAGCCTCCTGAGTAGCTGGGACTACAGGTGCGTGCTACCACGCCTGGCTAATTTTTGTATTTTAAGTAGAGACACAGTTTCACCATGTTGGCCAGGCTGGTCTCAAATTCCTGATCTCGTGATCCACCTACCTCGGCCCCACAAAGTGCTGGGATTACAGGCATGAGCCCCGTGCCTGGCCGTAAACTGTTTTCTTAATGCATTTGTTTCTCTCTCTCTCTCTCTCTCTCTCTTTTTTTTTTTTTTCTTTTTGGCCAAGCATCATAGTTGTTAGTCTTCTCATTTTCAAGGCGGTGAGGGGAGGGAGGGGACATTTGATTGGCCCATGGAATCTAATTATCTGGAACTTGTGGCAGTTTAATAAATAATTATTAAGAGAGCACACCCTCAGGACCACAGAAGGATGAACTTGGTCCCTTGTCATGGGCATATGTGGCATCTTTTGGGACTCAGTCATGCCGGTACCTCTGAGTTTAGAGGAAGCCCAGCTTTGTTGTCTTCTAGTGGGGAGGAAAAGTCCAGTCCTGCCTCCTTATGGAGACTTATGTTGCTGTCTATCCTAAGTCTGTCTTGCTTTGGTGAAAGTCTTGTTAATGGTGCAGTCAGCCTTCTGGGATCACCCTTATTTGACAGGTATCAGGTCCCTGCCCTTGCTGCCCCCGTCCTCAGGTGTCCCTGTCTCAGTGGGATTAGGTTTCCTCAGGGACTGTCATCTGAGACAGCCTGGGTGCTGTGTGCATGCAGGGTTCACACACGTGCCAGGGCTCAGCACAGCCCAGGACTCTTTGGTTATCATCTGCCACTCCCACCAAGGTCATCCCGAGGTCTCCTACCCCAGGGCTGGGCACCTCCTTGGTGCAGAAAGAGCGACGGGGAACCAGGAACTAAGCCCCTTTCGGAATTAGCCAAGAATGAGAAGGCCCTGTTGCTGAGTCTATTTCAGCCGCTGAGAGCACAGGCCTGGAGAGGGAGGGACTAGCTTGGGAGCTAGTTGTATTCTGGGGAGGTTCTGAGACCCCCCGAGAATATGGGATAACTGAAATGACTTGGCATCTCACCAACCATTTTCCGGAGATGTGGCTGCAGACAAGTATTTGTCTGCTTTACCTTTTCTGAGCCTTGATTTTCTCATCTATAAAATGGGGATAATAATAGTGTCTATCCTTGGAATCGTTAGAAGAAGAGATTAAAATTGTGACAGTGAAACATCCAGAGTGCTGGAGCCTGGCACACCGTAGGTGCTCAGTCAATATCAGGTGTTTATCATCCTCCCCCTCCTCCTCCTCATCAAAGTGCCCAGCACAGCTCTAGACAGCGAGAAGGTCTGCAGTAAGCAGGCCACATCATTATCCTTAGAGCACTCCGCCTGCAGTTGACTCTCAACAACCAGAAGTTCCCTTCCTTTGCCATGCAGCAGCGCTGTCAATGTTAAACCAAGGCTGGATGAGCAAAATGACCCTCTGGAATGTCCTCCTGGCTTTAACATTCTATGATTAAAAAATGAAATAAAATGCCATAAAAGTAATGCCTCAGTTGCAGGGGGGTAGAGCGACAGAAAGTTCAGATGATCACAGCTCAGGGTCCTGTGGAGCCACGCTGAGGCCCTCTTCCCTGGCATGCAGGCCTGGCACCCTGCACAGGGCAATGAGATATAATGGACAGAGCCTGAGACAGGGGTAATCCTGGGTTCTGGACTCAACTTGACGCCCAGTTGCTGTGTGACTTTGAATGAATTCCCTAACCTCTCTGGGCCTCACCATCCTTGCGGATCAAATGAAAGGCTTGGACTCGGTGAGTTAGGGACCTGGAGGCTGCATCTCTGCACCCTCAGGGCTGAATCTGAGGAGGGCCAGGGGCAGCTGGGATTGTCAAGAACAGCCGCAGGTTTTATAGACTGGCCATTCCCCTCACCATGAGAGGGGCACTCTTCTCCAGGCCGTAGGGGAGAGGCAGGGGAGGAACACACTTTCCTTTTTTCTCTTTTAGGGCCCACAGAGCCTGGGCAGGGGACCTTAACATTGGGGGGAATTGCTGATGGATCAGGGAGTGCCTCTTCCTGCAGATAAGCTCCCATCCCAGTATGGAAGGACGGGGGCACATGTGACATCCCTCCCCAGGCATGTGCCGTTCAGAAGAAGCTTCAAGGGCCAGGTCTGGCGCACTAAGAACAGCCTAAGTACCCCGGAGAAGGACAGCAGTGCCAGGCCCTGGCAGATGAAGGCACCGAGACTGCAGCCACGACAACTCACCAATGGCCGTGAGGAAGAGCCCCGCCTGGTCGATGGGAATGCTCCCTTCCTCATCATAGTAGTTGACGGTGACCTTGGTAGGGAGGGGGCGCAATGGGGTAGAGAAAAAAGAGAGCAGAGATCACAGATCACAAGCAGGAAAATTGCAAGCAACTGCTCTCCCTCACAGCTCACAGTTTGTCAAGCCAACCCTCTCCAAGCATCAGAACCCTCTCCTCCAGGAAGCACTCCTGGGTTGATGGGCAGCTTCTCTCAGGTAACTGAACTTGACTGTAGACTCCCCTCCTGTTGGCTGAGTGCAGCTAGGATGCCGTCTGCCCTCCTGTGCCACTGTGTGCATTCTGCTGCCCAGGGGGCCCTCATATCTGCCATGCTGCCTGTCTAGTGCCCATGGAGGGGACAGGGCTGAGGCTATTTTCTTTGGACCATGTTTGGTGCCATCACTGTGAGGGAGCACATCGTAAAGTTCATAATTACAGAACCCAGCAGGGAGACAGTTCTGGTCTCAGCCTCACCACTTGGGCAAATCACCCTTGGGTGTTCAGCACCCCTTTTTACAGATAGACCAGGGACACTTGTGACTGTAAACTCCAGTGATTCTAGGTTCAGAGCCTCTATACTTTCCATCGCTCAGCTGTCTGTAATTTTCACCCTTGATGAAGCCATCATTCCATGGTCTAACCCCGTACCATCCACCTGGCTACCGAGCACTGGAAATGTGACTATTCTGAACTGAGATGTGGTGTAAGTATAAAACACACACTAATTTTAAATTTGGTATGGAAAAAGAATATAAACTACCAGCCTGGGCAATATAGTGAGACCTTGTCTCTGAGAAAAAAAAAAAAGAAAAAAGCTGGGCATGATGGCAGGTGCCTGGAGTCCTAGCTACTCAGGAGGCTAGGGCAGGAGGATTGCTTGAACCCAGTAGCTTGAGGTTGCAGTGAGCTACGATCACATCACTGCACTCCAGCCTGGGCGTCAGAGTGAGATCCTGTCTCTTAGAAATGAACAATTTTGTTAATATTTTTAATATTGATGACATATCAAAATAATATTTTGATAGATGGTGTTAAGTAATATATATTAAGACAATTGGCCAAGCTTGGTGGCTCATACCTTTAATCCCAGCACTTTGGGAAGCTGAGGCGGGTGGATCACCTGAGGTCAGGAGTTCAAGACCAGCCTGGCCAACATGGTAAAACCCCGTCTCTACTAAAAATACAAAAAATTAGCTGGGCATGGTGGTGTGCGCCTGTAGTCCCAGCTACTCAGGAGGTTGAGGCAGGAGAATTGCTTGAACCTGGGAGGCAGAGGTTGCAGTGAGCCAAGATTGTGCCATTGCACTCCAGCCTGGGCGACAGAGCAAGACCCCATCTCCCTAAAAAAAGACAATTAATTTCATCTGTTTCTTTTTGCCTTTTCAATGTAATTACTGCAAAACTGAAAATGACACATGGCCCACACGCGGTTTCCATGGGAAAAGCCTGCCTCTCTCCTGCATGGCCCCGGCCCGCGGAGGCTGGACTTCCGGCCTGTGGTACCTTGTCACTGCTGGCCTCGGTGCTCGCCTGGTTCATGGTGACCCGCAGGGTGGTGCTGGGCGAGAGAAGCCAGCGCTGCTTGCCGTTGGTGGCCACCTCCTCCGTCTCCCCATCGCGCACCACCTCCACCTGCACGCGGTCCGAGTGCTTCAGGCTGAAGGTTTGGGCCCCGGCTGGGGCCGCGCTGTGGGGAGAGACAAGAGAGGGTTAGGGGGAGCCCTGGGGTAGGTGGGATGGGGGGCTTTAAGAGGAGACTCCTGCTCCCAGCACTTTGGGAGGTCAAAGCCCAAGAATTACTTGAGCCCAGGAGTTTGAGACCAGCCCAGGCAACACAGGGAGACCCTGTCTTCACATAAATTAAAAAATTAGGTGGGCATGCCGGTGGGTAACTGTGGTCCCAACGACTCAGGAGACTAAGGTGGGAGAATTGCTTAAGCCTGGGAGTTGACGCCACAGTGAGCTATGATTGTGCCACTGCACTCCAGCCTGAGCAACAGAGCAAGACCCTGTCTCTGCTTTTAAAAAAAATATTCTGGAGGGGCAAGGCTGCAATAGCCTTCCCAGGTTATTTGGCCTGGGAGACTCCAAAGGAACCGCCTGCATTGCAGTCACCTGGCTGTGAAAAGGACATGCGTTGAACATGGAATCTTTTGAGCCAGTCTTGCACCTCCTGAGTCTGAATGTTCGAGGGTGGGGCCTGGGGATCTGAATTCTTAACAAGTTTCCTAGTGCCTCTGATGGGCGGCCAGTTTTGGGAGCCACAGGGTCCTGCGAAGGTGGAAGATGGAGGCCCAGGCAGGAATGAATCTGCTCCGCTGGCACAGCTGGGCCTGGAACCCTGTCTCCCTGCCCAGGGTCGCTGAGTCGTGTTGAGTCCTCACAGAGATGGAGCCTGGAGCCCGGGTCCTAATGGGGCAAAGGTGGGGTGTCCCTTGTTACAAAGACCCTCCCTTCCTGCCACCGCTTTCATGCTGCCCTGACATCCTCCATCTTCTGAGTCACTTCTTGAGGTTCAGAAGTGGTTTTCCATTGCAAGGGAAATACTTTTGGAATTCTTGAAAAGCCATCAAGATTTCAGAGCAGAACAAAGTGGTGTGATCTGGCTGCTGTGGACTGAATGTTTGTGTCTCCCCAGATTAGCATGTTGAAGCCTTCGCCCGCAGTGTCAGGGTATTTGGAGATAGAGCTCCTTTTTTTTTTTTCTTTTTTCTTTGTGAGACAGTCTCGCTCTGTCGCCAGGCTGGAGTGCAGTGGCGTGATCTCGGCTGGCTGCAACCTCCGACTCCCTGGTTCAAGGGATTCTCCTGCCTCAGCCTCCTGAGTAGCTGGGATTACAGGCGTGAGCCACCGCACCTGGCCTGAGATTAGATAAGAGCATAAGGGCAGGCTTCTTTTTTTTTTGAGGTGGAGCCTCATTCTGTCTCCCAGGCTGGAGTGCAGTGGCACCATCTCAGCTCATTGCAACCTCTGCCTCCTGGGTTCAAGTAATTCTCCTACCTCAGCATCCTAAGTAGCTGGGATTATAGGAGCATGCCACCACACCCAGCTAATTTTTGTATTTTTAGTAGAGACGGGGTTTCACCGTGTTGGCCAGGCTGGTCTTGAACTCCTGACCTTAGGTGATCCACCCACCTCAGCCTCACAAAGTGCTGGGATTACAGGTGTGAACCACTGTGCCTGGCCAAGGGCAGGCTTCTAGTCAAATAGGAGAGGAAAGACGAGAGAGGAGGAGGAGGAGGAGCAAGAGAGGGAGAGACAGGAGGATAGAGAGAGATCTCTCTCTGTGGACTGAGGAAAGACCATGTGAGGACGCAGTGACAAGGTGGCCATCTGCAAGCCAGAAAGAAAGCCGTCACCAGAACCCCACCATGCCACCCCTTTTATCTTGGACTTCCAGCCTCCAGAACTGTGAGAAGATGCATTTGTTTTTAAGCCACCCTGTCCATGGTGTTTTGTTGTTGGCTTAAGGAGAGGTGACAGGAAGGACAGGGGACTAAGGGAGGAAGGTGCCTAGGGCTGGCGGCTTTGCTAAATCCAGCCACTGGTCTGAAGGCCCATGAGGGCTCAGAGGGACTTAGGTGGGATTCTTGTGGGATTTGTGACTAAGACATACATGTAAGCCTGTCTCAAAGGCACAGCTGCTATTTTGGGGGCCTGGAGCTCTTGGGTTCCAGGAGTTCTTAACTATGGCAGGCATCAGAATCATCAGGGCTGCTGTTTAAATCTATAGGGTGTTTTTCTTTGAAGGCTGTAGATTTGTGGATTCCATCTCTGGAGAGGCTGGTGGGAACGGCAGAGGCTGAGGGTTCTGGGGCAGCTGAAGATGGAAACAGTGGCCAGGGCTGAATGACACGTGTAGGCCAGTGGCTAGTAAAGCGCAGAAGCAGCGGCAGCACCTGGGGGCTTGTCAAAACTACAGGGCCCCGCCTCAGAGCATCTGATTCAGGAGGTCTGGGGTAGGGCCCAAGAATCTGCATGTCTAACTTGCTTCCAGGAACTGCTGATGCTGCTGGTCCCAGTACCACACTTTGAGAACCGCTGGTCCAGACATTCAGCATGCGGTCCACTGCTCAGAGCGCTGGGCTGGCCAAGGCTGTGAATGTGAGTCTGCAGAGGCTACCGGGCAGCGTCTCTCTGACCCAGGCCACAGACTTCAGGGGCTACGGGCAAAGACTACTGATCTTGGGCTGTGGCAGGAGAGTGGGGAAGGGTTCGGCAGCCTGTGCCCAGTGCTGGGAGAGGAGCTCAGTGAAGACACTCCAAGGACACTCTGGTTCTGGTCTTGCTCCCTTCCAAACTCCACAGCCCATCCTGCGATATGGAGCTGATGTGAGACTGGAAACTTCTTGGCCATGGCCTGCTGTCCCCTGTCCACATCCATCTTTTTTTTTTTTTTTTTTTTTTTTTTTGAGGAATCGTTTTGCTCTCTCGCTCAGGCTGGAGTGCAGTGGTATCATCTCATCTCATTGCAACCTCTGCCTCCCGGGATCAAGTGATTCTCCTGCCTCAGCCTCCTGAGTAGCCGGGATTACAGGTGTCTGCCACCACACTCCGCTAATTTTTATATTTTTAGCAGAGTTGGGGTTTCACCATGTTGACCAGGCTGGTTTCGAACTCCTGACCTCAAGTAATCCACCTGCCACAGGCCTCCCGAAGTGCTGGGATTACAGGTGTGAGCCTGGCCACGTCCATCATTAAGAGGGGTGCAGAGTCTGGACAAAAGCCCTGGAATGAGGGTGCATGAGCAGAGGACCTGGGTTTTAACCCAGTTTTGCCCCTGACTTGAGGGGGTCTGCACCTTCTGAGTGTCCATGTGTTAGCCCCTATGCCTCAGGAGGACTGCCACCTTCCTGCCCACAGTTCTTGTCTCTTACCCATCCTAGGGCCGGGGCCATGTTTTGCTGAGTTGCCATGTGGTGCCTGCTCTCCTTTGGGTTATAAGGCCCCTGAGGGCATGGTCTGGCCTCTCTCATCCTCATTCTTCAGAGCCTAGCCTGGAGCTTGGCCCATCATACACCCAGCAAAGAGGGTAGAGGTGAGTGGGACTGAAGCCGAGCCATTCTCAAGGAGAGGGGTGGGTACCCGTCTCAGGTGCTTTAGGTGGCACAGGGAGGAACAATCTAGAAGAAGACTTATGTGTTTATTAAATGCAATATTTTTTTATGGTGGTTGATGAAGCCTTGCCGCTTACGGTAATGCCATAAAATCTCTGTTTAAAATAAAGTTACTAAGAGAAATGTGAGCTGGATTAAAGAAAAATGTTAATAGTGCGACAGGTTGAAGGTGGTTTTGGAAAAAGCCACGAGAATCTGGGAAACTGTGGCCTCGCTCTGGGAAGCATTCCTTTCCTGTAAGTCTCAGCTTTGTCCATCAACGTGCTGGGTGGCCTTGGGCCAGGGACTTTCCCTCTCTCAGTTTCATCAAGTGTTAACTGAAAGGATGGAACCAGAGCAGAGGTGGCTGAGTCCAGAGAGTGCAGAAGGGAGGCCCTGGGCAAAGGGGTGAGGAGGAAGGCTCTAGAAAGCTGGGGACGGCTGGGCACCGTGTCTCATGCCTATAATCCCAGCACTTTGGGAGGCTGAAGCAGATGGATCACTTGAGGTCAGGAGTTCAAGACCAGCCTGGCCAACATGGCGAAACCCTGTCTCTATTTTAAAAAAATCAAAAAATTAGTCAAGTGTAGTGGTGTGTGCCTGCAGCCCCAGCTACTTGGGAGGCTGAGGCAGGAGAATCACTTGAACCCAGGAGGTGGAGGTTGCAGTGAGTTGAGATCATGCCACTGCACTGAAGCCTGGGCGACAGAGTAAAACTCTGTCTCAAAAAAAAAAAAAAAAAAAAAAAAGAGAAAGCAAGCTTGGGATATCCCTGATGGATTCCTGCCCCCCTCACTCCCTCCGCCTTAACCAAAACCACTACTACTTTTATTTATTTATTTTCTTAAATTGAGACAGAGTCTTGCTCTGTCACCCAGGGTGGCATGCAGTGGTGCGATCTCGGCTCACTGCAACCTCTGCCTCCTGGGTTCAAGTGATTCTCCCACCTCAGCCTCCCGAGTAGTAGAGGCTACAGGCGTGTGCCACCATGTCTGGCTAATTTTTGTATTTTTAGTAGAGATGGCGTTTTACAATGTTGGCCAGGCTGGTCTGGAATTTCTGACCTCAAGTGATCTGCCGCCTGGGCCTTCCAAAGTGCTGGGATTATAGGCATGAGCCACCATGCCCGGCCCTAGAAGGGTACATTTTTTAAAGCAATGGTCCTATATATTGAGCTTCTGCACACAATTCTGTTTAGGAAAAGACGTTTTACAAGATAATCTCTTAGCACCCTGACTCAGTTACTGTAAGTGATGCTTCCTGCCCGCCTTCATTCCTCTGGGCCAGTGAGAAACCAAAAGAGGCCTCAGAGGCTCCAGAGGGTTAATGCCCAGCCCACTTCGCAGCTCCAGGGCCCCACACCCTCCTATTCCCCAGCACCAGCCCTGCTCTGAGCTGAGCAAACAGCTATTCTTGGAGTGGCCCTGGCAGAAGCAACAAAGGGGCCCATTGTCCCCCTGCCGATCCTGTTGGCTGCCTTCCTCCACAGAAAGAACCGTTTAGAATCTTTCTTGCAGAAACCCGAGAGCCAGGGGCTGCAGGCACCTCGACTGTCCCTGGAGGCTGCAGGGAGGGGCCCAGGACAGTATTGAGGGAAAGGGAGGGGGCTTGGGGGTGGTTATGACCTCCTTGCTGATTAGAGTGAGGCTAAGGAAAGCATGGATGGAGGGACAGGCTACCAACCCCTGTGGCCATGTCTCTTCTGCCTACTGCTGAATCCCAGAACCCAGGACATGGCTGATGCTCAATGTAGTCTTTGGCAATATGTGAAGGAATGCACCTGCCCTTCTTGGCTTTCCAAACTGTATTACCCAAGTGACTTTTTAAAAAAAACAGAAATCAGGTCATTTGCTTTCTGGAAAATATTCACTGACTCCTCAGTGCCTACCCATATAAGAAAATCCAAACTCTTCGTCCTGGGGTTGAACTAGGGGCATTTGGCCACCGCACCTCAGCCTGACTCTCGAGTTTCATTTTCTGCGATTCCTTCCACCACTTCAGTGCCTGCGTTCTTCCATCTCACTGTGCATTCTGGCATATGCCGTTTCTTTTACCAGCAAGACTATCCCCTGACTTGTCTGCCTGGCAAATGTCCTTCTCTCCTTGAAGACCTAACTCAGTCCATTTGCCCCCCACAGTTTCTGCCTGGCCCTTCTGGCCGTCACTCCTTGAAGCCAGGGATTGTATCTTTTTTTGTTTGTTTGATTCAGCACCTGGCCTAGTGTGGGCATACCGTAAGTATAAATGTTTGTTCCAGGAGGGCTGGAGGAGGAAGGCTTATTTATATGGTTATTAATTCACTCAACATGTATTTACTGAGCACTTACAATGTGCCAGGCACAGTTCGAGGTGTTGGAGGGTACACTGGTGAAAAAGCGAACACATTCCCTGGGCCCATGGAAAAAACAGACTTTTTTTTTGAGACAGTGTCTCGCTCTGTCACCCAGGCTTGAGTGCAGTGGCACGATCTTGGCTCACTGCAACCTCCACCTCCTGGGTTCAAGTGATTCTCCTGCCTCAGCCTCCTGAGTAGCTGGGATTACAGGCACCCACCACCTTGCCCGGATAATTTTTGTATTTTTATTAAAGTTGAGGTTTTGCCGTGTTGTCCAGGCTGGTCTGGAACTCCTGACCTCAGGTGATCTGCCCACCTCAAACTCCCAAAGTGCTGAGATTACAGGTGTGAGCTACTACGCCTGGCTGGAAAAGACAGACTTTCAATTGATTACATGATTACAGCTGTGATTATTGCTATAAAGGAGAAGGATAGGGTGCCATGAGGCCCCAGTCTGGGGTTCCAGGAGAGATTCCCTGAGGAAGTGGCATTTGAACTAAGGTCTAAACCTTATACTCTAAAGGACAGGCAAGAATTCATTACATCATTGCAATGCTGACTGTTAAAAAAAGAATTAATTAAACCAGAGATTCCTAAATTTGAGTGTGCTTTACCACTACCTACAGGGCCTGCTACAGTGCAGGTGAATGGCCCAGCCCCTGAGTTTCTGATTTATCAGCTGTGGGGTGGGACTTGAGAAACTGCATTTCTTTTTTTCTTTTTAAGATGGAGTCTCACGTTGTTGTCCAGGCTGGAGTGCAGTGGCGCAATCTTGGCTCACTGCAACCTCCACCTCCTGGGTTCAAGCCATTCTCCTGTCTCAGCCTCCTGAGTAGTTGGGACTACAGGTGTGCACCACCACTTCAGCTGCTCACATGAACGATTATGGTGTCTTGGGACCAGATGGTGGCTGTGGAAATGGAGAGAAATGGCCACTTGGTTGGTGTCAAGGGGCATCTGCCCAGCCCCACAAATGCTTCATGGTCTCTAGGAGACATGGGTCCTCTCTGGTCTTGGCTCAGTCAGGGGGGAGGGCCACCGGCTTGGCCTTGCAGGGCTGGGGTGGCTCACCAGCCCCAGACTTGAGAGCATGGAGTGCCTACTCCTTGCTGGCATCTGGCGCTTTCAACTTGCCCGCCTGGCCTGGCCCTCGTTAACACCAGCCGGGGCTCATCCCCAGAGTGACCCCAGCTCCTGGCAGCCTGGGTGTGACATCCTGCTCTTGGGGCTTTAGAGGAGTCTGAGGGGGGAGTCATGGATGCCAGCCTGGCATGCAACCCCACAGCAAGCAAGAGGCAGGCAAGGACCGGAGACAGGATGACTTCAGTCCAGACCTCACACCTGGTGCTCGGCATGGTGGCGGCTGGAGCCCTGCGGGTGGGCAGCTGCCCTGAACGGGATCAGTGGAGGCAAACCATGACGTCTGTCTTCAGCCAGCTTCCTTTACCACCTGGAGCATCCAGCTGTCCTGGGCCTCTCCTTAGGGAAGAAGCAATCTGATCTATAGCTACTCCTCTCCTCAGAAACCTTCAGTGACTCCCTACTACTCACAGAACACAGTCCAATGCCTGAACAATGCATTCAAGGCCCGGTTAGAGCTCCCTGACCCTCTAGCCTTATACTTCAGACCACTGAAGCTATGCCCTTTCTGTCTCTGTGTGCCCCAACTTTCCTGCCAGCTATCTCTGCCCCTGAGTGGCATGTTCTTGGTCTCACTCTGAATCCCCAGTCCATCCTTTAAGAGCCAGCTCAGTTGCCACCTCTTCCAGGAAGTCAACCCTGATCTCATTAGTCAAAAAAAAAAAATCTCCTCTTCTGTTTATTGGTGTCTCAAACAACACTTAATAAATGCGGTTCTGGCCAGGTGTGGTGGCTTGCGCCTGTAATCCTAGCACTTTGGGAGGCCGAGGTGGGTGGATCATGAGGTCAAGAGATCAAGACCATCCTGGCCAACACGGTGAAACCCTGTTTACTAAAAATACAAAAAATCAGCTGGGCATGGTGGCGTGCACCTGTTGTTTCAGCTACTCAGGAGGCTGAGGTAGGAGGATCGCTTGAACCTGGGAGGCAGAGGCTGCAGTGAGCCGAGATACGTGCCATTGCAGTCCAGCTTGGGCAACAGAGTGAGACTCTCTCTCAATAAGTAAATAAATAAATAAATAAATAAATAAAATAAATGCAGTTCAACATTTCTCTCCCATAAGTACTATGAATTCCTTGAGGACAGGGATCATGTCTCATTATTACTTGTTTTCATAATAAACTCAATACTAATACGTAACAATTTACTGAGTATTTGCTATTATTATTATTTTTCTAACCACTAGAGCACCAGGAAACTGATATTTATTACGTCTCAGGCACTGTACCAAGCCCATGGCCCACAGGATCTCAGTCTATTCTTTTGATTACCCATAAGGCCCGGGAGATTCCATTTTACAGATGAGCACATTGAGGCCCCTAGAAGGCAAGCACCCGCTTCAAGTCTCAGGGACAGTAATGGCTGAGTGTGAGGGCAACACAAATTCTGAGACTTGGGCCTGGATCCCCCTCCCTGGGAGAGAATTTGAAGGCTGGAGCCTTCCCTGAGGTTCCCCAGGTAGGCGTGCCTGGTGTGTGGCAGAGGGGAGGGTCAGGCCTGGCTCTGGAGAGGGCCGAATGAGAGTTACCTACTTATTTCACAGGTGGGATTCTGAGACTCAGAGAAGGGACACCAAAGACTGGCTTCCTGTTCTGGCTCTTTGGTGAATGACAGAGAGAAGTAGGCCTGGGCCCACTGACACCCCTGGGAGCAAGGTCTGGCGTGCCTGGGCAGGAGAGAGCAGCTTTCAAAAACTGCCTCCTCTAAAGTGTGGCAGGTGTGTCTGGCCAGCTAGGAGTGGAGCCTGGGGTGAGCCCCTGCCACTGGGCTCCCATCCCAACTGAGGGCCCTGCAGTCAGTAATGGAAGGTCTCGGGGACCCCAGCTATGCAGGGGACTGTGGGCCCAGTCCTCCTTAGAACACTCCCAACCCCAGGGAACTAGCTTGAAACCAGAGCCCTGGAGCAATTCCTGGCAAGGTCTCCTGTTTGGGGTTGAGGGCTCTGGGTGCTGTTCTGATTTATGAACCATCTGACCTGGCCTGAATTCCTCCCACCGTCATTCTCTCAGGAGCCAGCACTGCTCAGGCCAAGCTTGGCCATGTGCTCTTGACCTTCCACAGGCCCATCCAACAGTGTCTGTCCCTTGAGGTTGAGGGTGGGGAACTCAGCCCTATGACAGGCCAGTCCACCGGCATCACAGGCCACATTCATTCATTCATTCATCCATCCATCCATCCATCCATCCATCCATCCATCCATCCATCCATCCATCCAGGGAACAGTTCATTGATTCCAGGGAGAACCACGAACGAGGACCACTGAAACACAAGTGCCGGGAGGACAGCCTGGCAGAGAAGGCAGCGGCCTGGGCTCTGCAGCCCACAGTTTACTGGCTGTGCCATCCTGGACAAACATTCCTTCCTTCAATTTCCCTAACTGCAGAAGAGGGGCAACAATTGTACCTAACTCATAAAGTTGTTGCAAGGTTTAAATACGTAAGTTATTACTTGCCCGTGAGATGAGCTTGCAAAGTGTTGAGAAGGCTGCCAGGCACAAAATACGTGTTCAATAAATGTAAACTAGTAATATTGAGAAACAATGAGAAGATGTGAAAAGAAAAAAATGTGATGAGACAGAGTTCTTGGGAATCACGGTAGGGCACCACCACATGGGATAGTCAAAGAAAGCTGCCTGGAGGAGGTGACATTGGAGATGAGACTTGACTGATGAAAGTTGGGTTTGTGGGGATCTGGGGGATGGTGTTCCAGGCAGGGGGAACAGTAAGTGCAAAGTCCCTGCAGATGGAACGAGGCTGGCGCAGCCAAGGGCTAACGGCATCCACAAAGCCAGTGTGGCCAGAATGCTGGGGAATTGCTAAGAGAGATCAGTGAGATGGGGCCTGGCACACTACAGGGAGGGGAGCGCATAGCACCCCAGGCCCTCAGCACTGCAAACTGGATCTCAGACCCTCCTGGCCTAATGACACCTTTTAAAAAAGCAAGTACGTCTCTAGCCCTCACACCAACCAAGAGACACAGTCTGGGAGTGAGTTTGTGCCAAAGTCTAGGAGCGCCTGCCTGATGCTGTCCTCTCATCTTCTGCCAGGGAGTTATGGGCAAATAATTGTTATTGACCTGATATTACTAGCTGACATTTATCCTCTTTCTATCTTCTGCTGGGACAATGGCTGGTCAGCCTCTGCCTTGGGGAATCCCAGGGAAGGGATTCCTCCCACCTCCACATCACGGATGCAGATGGAACCGGGAGACTGCTTTGCACAGGCAAAGGGACAGTGTTCACGTCATCACAGTAGCCTGAAGCTCCTGCAGACCTCAGGATCTGGATCCTGGCCTCTGTCCACCAGGGTTGTGACTCAGAACGAGTGAGGGTCAGGATACCACTCCCTAATAAACTGGGCCCAGCACCCTCTGGGCCTTGTGCCTTGGGGTCTACTTGTAGGCTCTGGGGCCATCACTTGGAGTCTTGAGCCAAGACCTGTGTCTTGGATGCAAAGGACTCAGGGAAACGTGGAAGGCCAAATGGGAGTTGGTGAAGTCTCTGGGGACAGCGGGCTCATGGCCAGGGTGGAAGAGACACAGGCTGAGAGGGTTGTCTAGTTCAACCTGCCGGTTTCAGGGTCACATAGGACAGAGTGGGGGTAAGAGCATGAGTTCTGAGTCAGACAGACCTGGACCTGAGTCGTATGTGACACTGGACAAATGGCTTCATCTCTCTGAGCCTTACCTTCCTTATCTGTAAAATGGGATGATCAGAGTCTACGGTGAGGAAGAAAGGAGGTGTGGGGTTCAGTTCATACACGCCCACTAACACCTCCTCCTGTTATCAGTGCTGACAGCTGCCCTCATGACTACATAATTCGAGTAACAAAGCAGTAACAACTCAAGCTCCTTAGTCCTGGAAGTGGCTTCCTTCCACTGGACCAGTGAGTCTCAACTGGCTGTGATTTTGCCCCCACACCCCATGCTAGGGGACTGCTGGCACTGTCTGGAGACATTTTTGGTCATCACAGTTTGGGGGTTGCTACTGTCATCTAGGGGACAGAGGTCAGGGATGCCACTAAATATCCCGCTACAACAAAGAAACGTCGAGGCCAAAATGCAGTAGTGCCGACATTGAGAAACTGCACTAGGCCTGTGCTGTCTGGGACAGTGGCTGCCAGCATGGTGGCCAGTGAGCACCTGGGATGCGCTCAGTCTACGCTGAGATGTGCTGAAGTGTCAAATGTGCACTGGAAGGCTGGGTGCGGTGGCTCATGCCTGGAATCCCAGCACTTTAGGAGGCTGAGGTGTGTTGAGGCCAGGAGTTCGAGACCAGCCTGGCCAACATAGTGAAAAGCTGTGTCTACTAAAAATACAAAAATTAGCCAGGTGTGGTGGCAGGCACCTGTTGTCCCAGCTACTTAGGAGGCTGAAGCAGGAGAATCACTTGAACCTGGGAGGCAGAGGTTGCAGTGGGTTGCAGTGAGCTGAGATCGCACCATTGCACTCCAGCCTGGGTGACAGAGCCAGACTCTGCCTCAAAAAAAAAAAAAAAAAAAAAAAAGTGCACTGGATTACAAAGACTTAGCATGAAAAAAAAAGAACGTAAACCATTTCATTAATAATTTTTATAATGATTGCATGTTGAAATAATATTTTAAAATATTGGGTTAAATAAAACATACGATTACAATTATGCCTTTTTTAACTTCTAAAAAATGTGGACTACTAGAACATGTAAAACGCACATATGGCTTTATTGTGGCTCAGATTGGACTTTTTTGGACAGCACAAGTCTGGAGCGCACTGCCCATCTCAATGGTGGTGGAGAATCTTAAGTGCCGGTGGGGGTGAGGGTCTTTACGGTTCTTGAGAAAGAACAAGGGGAGTCGTCACACTGCAGCCCCTGCTAGAGGGAGGCTGAGTCCACATCTGCCCCACTCCCTGCCCCCACCCCTGCCGGGCCTCTCTCTGCCAGAATAGAGCAAGGACAGGGGCCTGAGCAGGACCCCTCCTTTGCTCCACACCCTTGACTGGGGGCATCTTGCCAGCCTTTTAGGCTGCACCAACCATGCCCCAGCAAATAATCAGGCGGGTATGGTGACAGCTGAGGCTTAAAGACCTGCGCAGTCTGGCTCCATGCCCACTCCCTAGCGGCGCCCAGTCTGGTGCTGGGGGTGGAGAAGGCAGGGGAGACCTTCCGACCCACTGGTGCCTGAACCGTCCTCCATTGCTGTCTTCTTGGCCTCAGAGAGCACCCAGTCCACCTCTAAGCTTTACATGGGGGAGGCAGAAGTTGAGGCCAGGGGCAGAGGCCTGGAGCGAGTCCCTGGTCCTGGGTCTTGGTGGTATCTGCGTGGCCAGTGCCTCTGCAGAGGTGGCAGGAGACTGGCTGGGCAGGCGGGAGGGCTGCCAGGGCTGTGTGGGGAGACACATGACGGGTTGGTGGGGGCCTGGGAGAGGCAGTGTGCTCCAGGTGTCAGGATGATTTGGGAGCAATAAACGACGATGGTGCTTCCGTGTGAGTTCAGTTTAAGGCAGAGAGAGGTTAGAGGGTCCGCTGGTGTCAGCACAGGGTCCCACCTCAGAGTCCTGCCTGCCCTCGGTCCCCAGCACTGGCCCCTCCAACCCTAGCAATGGGGGGCGTTTTAAATGCTTGGAATGGAGGGTGCGGATCAAATCCCAGCACAGCCCCACCTCTTCATTCACACCAGCCACACCTTTCCAAGGCCCCATCCCATGTACTCAGGGAGACAGATCATTGGACTCAGCTGCCTGCTGGGATTTGGGGGGAGTGGTAGGGCCCTACCCTACTTCCAGCTGTCTCAGAAATCCCGCACTCAACCAAGTTCTTGGACAGAGAGAAGGGGAGGGAGCAGAATTCTAAATCACGGTCCCTCTTCCAACAAAGTACGCCACTGTACCCCCCAAGTCCCATCGTCAGCTGGGTGGAATATGGTCCCTCTGTGGTCTCAGAATGAAGTAAGGGAAAGGCATATGGGGACACGGAGCTCAAGGCCAGTGCCTGGAGACAAGCAACCACCAGCAGCCCCCACAGGGGGAAATCGGAGCCTGAGCAACCTCCAGGCCCAGAATCCGCCTCAGGGCAACTCCCTTTGGGCCCTACCCCAGTCCCCTGCGAGTCTCCGCTGGAGCTCCGCTGAGCTGGGAGTGGGAACCAAGAGAGGGGCTGGGCTGAGGTGGGTCGAGAGGAAGGGACATGCTGAGGGGAAGTGAAAGGGGAGAGGGCGGCGGGGAAGCTGAAGAGGTGGGAAGTCCCCGGGAGGAGAACTGGAGAGGGCCAGACGGGGCGTCACGAGTGAAGGGGAGGGTCTGCGAAAGGGGTCTTGAGGGAGGTGGGGCTGAGGCTGTGTTAGGGGGTCTGGGAGAGTCTCAGGGTTTCAGGAAGGTGGACACGAGGTTAGGAGGTTGTCAGGTTTCTAGATGAGGTTCTTAGACTTTCTGGGCGCGAGGGCCTCGGGATGAGGGACAACTCGGGCTGGAGAAAGGCTGTCCACGTCCCCGAGTCTGAGCGCGTCTCAGGATTTCTGGGCGCGAGATCTCGGCCCGGACGCCACGGTGGGCCGGCTCACCTGTAGACATCGGTCCAGAGGTAGGTGCCCAGCACGTACACCGCCTCCACGCGGCTCCCGTACTGCAGCCGCACGGTCCGCTCGCGCAGCATCCTCCCCGCCGCAGTGCCCGCGCTCGCTGGTCCGGGGCCGCCGGGAACACCTGCAGCAGGTGCGCCTTCTCCAGCAGCCTGCGCCCCGCAGCCCGGCGCGCGGCCTTATCCAAGAGCCGGTGGGTGGGGCGTGGGCGTGGCGGCCCGCCTCAGTCCTCTCGCAGGGGGCTGTGGGCCTGTTCGTCAAGCGTGGTCCCGCCCCTAACTCGTCCTGCCCCCCTGCGGTCGCGGTGAAGTCATCAAAGCCAGTTTGGTGCTCTCCGTGATTGGTTTGCTCATTCATTCACTCAGCAAACCTAAGGTGGGCGCCCAGGTGTTGGGCGCCAGGACACAGGGCCCTGACTCCCCTCCTGACGCCTCAGCCAAGTGGGGCAGAAAAAGCCAATGTGGGAGCACAAAGAGAGTGCCCTAACCCAGCCTAGGGTCCTGGAAGCCTTTCCGGAGAAGAGGATGCCCGAGCCTTCTTAAAGGAGGCGTTTGCAAACTAAAGGCGAGGAGAGGGAACTGCCTGTGCAAAGCCAGGTGCAGCCCGATACCCCCACCCCCCACCAGTCAGATGGACCTCATCATAGGGAAAATGGGAAGCGGTGGGGGTGGGGAACCCGGCAGCTGACGGGACCAGGACGCCAAGCCAATGCATTGGAGGGTGGTAGATGGGACCTTGGAGTGGCTGCCTCAGAGAGCCGTGATCGGGTGTGCTGTGAAATGGGTCGCTCTGGCTGCCCCCGCTGCCCCTGAACAGGAGGCTGGGCTGGGGAGGAGAAAGGAAGACCCTGGCTGTGGCTAGGGCTGGAGGAGCGGGGATTGATCCGGCCACTGCTTATGGGCTGGGATTTTAGTGGCACCAGGTGACTGACAGGATGTGTGCGTTGAGGGCGAGGGGAGGGGCAAGGATTAGGACCCCAGTTCTGGCCTGGGCCACCAAGGGAAGGGGCATGCTACACAGAGGGACAGATGCAGGGTGACAATCAGTGTGGGCCTGAGCCAGTCCCACCTGCACCCCAGCCCTTCCCCTCTGACCCAAGCCAAGGGCTGTTCAGACACATATGTCACCCCTGTGATCTTTGGTAGGTGAGGACAAAAACTGAGGGTGGGTGGCAGAGGCCATGGAAGGGAAGGAGTGGGGTGGAGGGGATGAGTGTTTGGGAAGGAGTTAGAGCTGATGGAAGGTGGAGTTGCAGGAAGGGGTAACCCCAGACAAGATGAATGAGGCCCACAAGTGCCCAGTGCTGACACACCCAGCCCCTGGACTCCGACCTTCTCCCTGAGGTGGCCCAAATTAGGCGGTAGTGAAGAGCCCAGCTGCTTCTGAGTGCCAGGGATTTGGGAGGAATGTGAGTGGAGAAGAGGGAAAGCCCAAGTTTTAGCCAAGAGGTATTTGTCCCCTAACCGCACAGCTCACAGACCCAGGGAGAGACCAGTAACTTTTTGTAAAGTTTTGCTCTCTTTGCCCAGGCTGGAGTGCAATGGCACCATCTCAGCTTACTGCAACCTCTGCCTCCCAGGTTCAAGTGATTCTCCTGCCTCAGCCTCCCAAGTAGCTGAGATTACAGGCATGCACCACCACACCTGGCTAATTTTGTATTTTTAGTACAGACAGGGTTTCACCATGTTGACTAGGCTGGTTTTGAACTCCTGACCTCAGATGATCCACCCGCTTCGGCCTCCCAAAGTGCTGGGATTACAGGAATGAGCCACCGTGCCCGGCAGAGGCCAGCAACTTCTGATGGACTCCTGGCACCTGGCTGAGCACATCGTCCATCAGGAGGAATCTCGCGGGTGGTCACCTGCCAAACTGGGACAAAATGTGTGTGTGGTTTGGAAAGACTTCGAGGTGCCCCCAGAGGTAGGCTCGTGTCTGGGCACCCCTCTGCCACCAGTCACTTTGGAGCCCTTACTGTGTGGCAGATAATGGGCACCCACTGGAGTTCTCGCTTTCCTGGGGCTCTACCTTTCATGTCACCCATGGGGAGACTGGGGCCAGAGTTGGGGAGGACACCGTGCCCCACAATGACAGAGGCCTGGGGCAGCTCATGACAGGATGTTCAGCAGCGTAGTAACGTCGGGCCGTGATGCCCAGGGAAGCAGGAATAAGGTAGGCGCTTCCTGCGTTCTTTCTGTGGGTCAGGCCCTGTTCCAAGCAGCACTGTTCGTGTATTAGAGTTAGATCACTGAACCCTCCCAGGAACTCCGCCGCTTTACAGATGAAAGCAGTGAGCTCTGAGGAGATGGGGGGATTGACTCTGGGCTGCAAAGCTCCTAAGAGTAGCAGAGGGAGGAACTTGCAGGGCCACTGGGGAAGCAAGGGCAAGGCTGCGTGAGGGCAGGAGCGGAAAGCTATCTGTGCTTTGTAGATGAGGGAGTCGCGCTCTGCTTTGGTGCAGTCTCGAGCCATATGCCTTGCCATTCGGAGCCCCATTTTCTGCCTCTGAAATAACTGATCACCTAGCACAGCGTAAGGACGGTAACAAATGACACAATAAGGTGTGGAAAACAGTGGCACAGAGCCCGGCACAAGCCTCAAGAAATGAAGCCCCCTCCCCTTAAAAACCCAGTCGAGATCTGGCCACCCACCTCAGGGCTCCTGCCCTGGCTCAGGCCATCATGTTGGACCCAGAGCCTGGTTGATGGGCCAGGAGTTTCCTGGTGCCCAGAGGTTTAAAATAGCTGAAGTGGTCACAGCTGTTGGTGGATTCAGGGCCGGAGGTCTCATGCATCATGGCTCCTCCCACTTCTCCCCTGGGGTCCGGAAAGCCACAAAGCATCTCACGGTGCCTTTTGGGGACTTAGCTCAGGCCAGTTCATGGCACTCACCCGCACCCACCCCTCCAACACCCGCCCCTGCCAAGCCTGCGGGCAGAGTGCCTGGGCTGGGAGGGGCCCTTTTGAGCAGTTTTCTGTTTGGTTCCTTTACTAGGCATGGGGGTCTCTGTGCCAGGTCTTGGGGGCACCTGGGAGACCACTCAAACATCGACAGGCCTGCTTTGAGGAAGCCAACAGCTCACCAAGGGCACCGTACATGCAAGAATTTAAAAAGAAAAAAGAAATGCAACAGTATTACCTGGTCATTGTGGAAAAGTAAAAAATAATATGATCACCTGTGACCCTAGTTCCAGAGATCAGTGGGAATCTACGTGAGTATGATCTGGCCGGGCTGCCCAGAGGCGAATCGACGCTGCTGTGGGTGAGGACATCTCCTGAGCCCTGTGCCATGCCAGGAGCTGTTCTGAGAGCTTCACACATCTCAGCCCATTTAATCCTCACTGCAGCCCTGTGAGGTGGGAGCTATTATTATCTTCAATTTGCACAGAGACACCAACCACCCTGGCAGTGAAGATCGTGGCCTTTGGTCTTGGTGGACCTGGGGTCAAGTCTGGCTCTGTCCCTCACTAGCTGGGGGCCTCTCTTGGACTCAGTTTCTTCTTCTGTAAAGGAGACACTAGGAATTGTTTTAAGGAACAAGATGATACCCAGTAAACGACTCTGTACATCGTGGCCTGGCACAGACCCAAGTTCCAATAGACAGTAGTTATTTTCTATGCATATACAGTTATTTTAAGTTTTCGTAAACAGGGGCTTCTGACTACATGCTGTTTTAGAACATACTTCAACGCTTCTACAATGTGAGAGGCTGGGCTGGCTGTGGCCAGGTCACACAGAGCCTTGTAAGTTGTAGACAAGGCTTTTGGGCTTTATTTTTATGGGGTCATGGGGAAGCCTGGGAAGGACTTTGGAAGGTGTCAATGGCACGATGTGTGCTTTAGGAAAATCACTCTGGCTGCTGTGGGCAGCCAAATTCGACAGGAATTCTGGCAGGAGACCAGAGAAAGGAGGGGTCGGGGTCTGGGCCATGGATCCCCAAAGCAACCCTTCTGTGCCTAGGGACCTCGCCAACCCCTGACTCTGCACCATGGGGACCTGCAGGCGTACCCTCAAGAGCAGATCCCCATAACCCTGGCCCTCCCTGGCAACCTCACATTCCCTTTCCCCTGACAAAGCCCACCCTTTGGTCCCACTCCCTTGAGGGCAGTCTCTGGATGGGGGAGTTGATTCAACCTCTGCCTCAGCTCTCAATCTTGAGAGACATGGCGCTCAGAGGGAGGGAAGGGCTGGGGTGTTCCATTGTTCTAATGCTGTGTGAGTTCAGAGCGAGGACGTCGCATGTGTTCTGTGCACGGCTGCGGCTTCATCCCCTTGGAGTACATTTATACATGCAGAGACAGAGGTTTAAGAAATTAGCTCGCATGATTGTGGGGGCTGGCAAGTCTGAAATTTGTAGATCTGGCCAGTCAGAAATGAGGAAAGAATTAATGTCGTGGTTTTTTTTTTGAGATGGAGTCTTGCTCTGTTGCCCAGGCTGGAGTGTAGTGGCATCTTCTTGGCTCACTGCCACCTCCGCCTCCCAAGTTCAAAAGATTCTCCTATCTCAGCCTCCCGAGTAGCTGGCATTACAGGTGCCTGCCACCACACCTAGCTGATTTTTGCGTTTTTAGTAGAGATGGGGTTTCACCACATTGGCCTGGTTGGTTTCGAACTCCTGACCTCAGGCGATCCGCCTGCCTCAGCCTCCCAAAGTGCTGGGATTATAGGCGTGAATCACTGTAAACTGGCCTATGTCAGTCTTGAGTCTGAAATCTACAGGTTGGAAACAGCAGGGTTTCTATGTTGCATTCTGGTGGCTGAATTGCCTCTTCTTTGGGAAACCTCCATCTTTGCTCTTAAGACCTTCAACTGATTGGATGTGTCCCACCCACATTTTAGAGAACAATCTACTTTACTCAAAGTCTGCTGATTTAAATGTTTATTACAACTGAAAAATATCTTCACAACTGGAACTGGCGTTTGACTAGATGACAGGGTGCCATAGCCTGGCCAACTCGACACAGAAAATGAACCATCACCATGCCGAAAGATGGGCTAAGGCTTTGATTCATTAGGTCGCCATTTATGGAGCATTTATTTCTTGCCAGGCACCTGTGTTATCCCACTGAATCCTTGCTACAACCCCAGAAGTAAGTATTTTTATTACCCTTATTTTATACTTCCAAGGGTAAGATGACTTGTCCAGCCCAGAGTTCTATCCCTAGTCAGTGAAGCAAAGCTAGAAAGGTGAACTCTGGAGAAGATGTAATAAGCCAGTTGTCTGAAGGGCTGCCAGGCGGTCAGAGTAAGCCTGTGAGGTCCTAGACCCGTGCTGTGCACCACGTAGCCACCGCCACACGAGGTTACTGAGCTCTTGAAAAGTGGCTGATCAGAATTGACATGTGCTGTAGGTGTAAACAGTGGTCCCCAACCTTTTTGACCCCAGGGAATGGTTTTGTGGAAGACAGTTTTTCCACGGAGGGTGGTTGAGGAATGGTTTCGGGGTGGTTGAAGTGGATTACATTTATTGTGGACTTTATTTCTGTATTATTACATTGTAATATATAATGAAATAATTCTACAACTCACCATCATGTAGAGTCGATGGGAGCCCTGAGCTTGTTTTCCTGCAACCAGACGGCCCCATCTGGGAGTGGTGGGAGACAGAGACAGATCATCGGGCATTAGATTCTCATAAGGAGCGCGCAACCTAGATCCCGCACATGCGCAGTTCACAATAGGGACCGTGCTCCTACGAGAATCTAAAGATGAAGCTTTGCTTGCTAGCCCACCTCTCACCTCCTGCTCTGTGCCCGGTTCCTAATAGGCACAGACCCCTAATGGTCCATAACCGGGGTGTTGGGGACCCCTGGTGTAAAATACACACAGATTTCAAAGAATTGGAAGGAGAAAAAGAAGGCAATTTAAAAAATAATTGACTCCATGTCATAATATGGTGAATGTATTTCATTAAATTTTCATTTATGTATTATTAGACAGATGTGGTCACTCATGTCCAGTAACACGTTGGGAGGCTGAGGCGGGAGGATCATTTACATTCAGCAGTTTGAGATGAGCTTGGGCAACAGAGCAAGACCCTGTCTCTACAAAAAATTTAAAACTTAGCCAGGCATGGTGGTGCACGCCCCGTACTGCCAGCTACTTGGGAGGCCAAGGTGTGGGGAATCTCTCGAGCCTAGGAGGTTGAGGCTGCAGTGACCACTGCGCGCCAGCCTTGGCAACAGATCAAGACGCTGTCTCAGACAAAAACAAACAAGCAAGCAGAAGCCCAGAGATGTGTTGTTGGAATTAATCGTACCTATTTATTTCAGCTTTTAAAAAGATGTGGCTGCTAGCAAATGTGGTTACCTGTGAGGCACGCATCTGTGGTTCGCATCGTTTTTCTTTTTCTTTTGAGACTGAGTCTCGCTCTGTCGCACAAGCTGGAGTGCGGTGGTGCGATCTTGGCTCACTGCAACCTGCGCCTCCCGGATTCAAGCGATTCTCATACCTCAGCCTCCAGGGCAGCTAGGACTACAGGCCCGCACCACCACGCCTGGCCAATTTTTGTATTTTTAGTAGAGACGGGGTTTCGCCATCTTGGGCAGGCTGGTCAAGAGCTCCTAACCTCAAGTGATCCGCCGGCCTCGGCCTCCCAAAGGCCTGGGATTACAGGCGTGAGCCGCCGCGCCTTGCTGGTTTGCATCATTTTCCTATAGGTAGTGCAGATCCAGACGCCTCTAAACGGGTAGGCAGGAACTTGTTCATGATTGTTCTGGATTGAGCCTGGGCACAGCTGGGCACAGCTGGGCACAGTAGATAAATATTTGGTGAAGAGACTGGAAGTGCTTCAGAGTTCCCAGAGGGCAGCCGTGGGGTTAACAGCAAGAAGAGCTAAAACACGAAAAGGAAAACGCGAAGGCTGCAAGACGCGGACACCACGAGGTGGCGCCAGATCCCCATGTTGGAAGCAGGGAGGAGGCGGTTTTTCTCGAGAGAGAGGCGGCCCTGGCGGGCCTGAGCCGGAGAGATCGGAATGGTCCCGCCTCTGTCCCACCCCACTCAGCACCTTCCTTTAGCTTTCGGGACCGTCTTTTTCCTGGTAGTTTGGGTCAGAATTCAGGGGCCACCTTTGTGTGAGGTCAGTGGCAGGTCCCTTAGAGTGGGAACTTCTCACCAGAGGGAGGGGCAACTGAAACCCAAAGAAGGATGAGTGGGTCCCAGAGAGGGGCAGTGACCGGCCCAAGGGCGCAGAGCCAGTTGTTGAAAGAGGGAGGTTTTTTATGTCTCATCCTGTTTTGTTACCTCAATGCCTTTGTCCTGTGAGCCTGGGTCGTTTATTCGTTTAAATAAGCGCTTAATAAATCAGAGTCAGGTACTGTGTGGGCGGGAGTGGGGACACAAGTCCATCCTTATTAGCAACCCAGCAGGAGCAAAAAACAGGCACGGATGCACACACACTCATGCACACACACGCACAAACGCGCACACACACGAGCACACTTGCAGGCACGTCAATACACGCACATGTGCGCACACACATGCACAGACATGCGCACATACATGCACGCGCATGCGCGCACACACACATACATGATATGTACATGCACGCACATACACACGTGCACACGCGCACACACACGTGCACGTACAAGTGCACACACATGCATACACGCGCACACACACATATACACATACACATGCACACATATGTGCACACATGGGTGCACCCATGCACATACCTACACACACGTGCACACACATGCGCACAAATACACACCTTTGTGTAGAAAGAACACCACGCAGGCATTTCCGCGCACAATTACACACCTTTGTGTAGAAAGAACACCACGCAGGCATTTCCACCCACACTGGAAGAAGGCGCTGTAATTATTGCTGCCATACCCCATGAAGTGATCACATTTTCCATCTCTAGAATCAGTCCACCTGGGTTGACATCCTCCTAGCCCTTCCTGCCTTAGGAGACCTGGGACAAGTCATCTCACTTGAGTCTCAGTTTTCTCATCTGTGAAATGGGGTTAATCATGGCACCTCTTTCAGAGGTGGTTGTGAGGTTTAAACGAGATGATAGGCTCGGCACTGTGGCTCATGCCTGTAATCCACTATTTTGGGAGGCCAAGGAGGATTGCTTGAGCCCAGGGGCTTGAGACCTGCCTGGGCAACATGGCAAAACCCTGTCTCTATGAAAAATACAAAAGTTAGCTGGGTGCAATGGCGTGCGCCTATAGTCCCAGCTACTCAGGAGGCTGAGGTGGGAGGATCACTTGAGCCCATGGAGGCTGCAGTGAGCAAAGATAGCACCACTGCACTCCAGCCTGGGTGACAGAGCAAGACCCTGTCTCAAAACAAACAAGATAATGCATAGACAGGCCCAAGCACATAGAAAGTGCTCGGTCCATCCAGTCTGTGGTTTTAATGACCCTTACTCAAGGCTGCTGGTGGACAGTGTGGCAGCAAAGTCATCAGTTAAATTCCCGGGAGGGGCCTCATGAGGTGGCTCATGGCTATAATCCTAGCACTTGGGAAGCGGAGGCGGAAGGATCACTTGAGCCCAGGAGTTCAAGACCAGCCTGAGCAACACAGACCCCATCTCTGAAAAAAAAATTAAGTACTGGGGAGGGAATGCACGAGGGTCTGGGTGTGGGTTCCCCTGACACGGATCCTGAGACGTAAATTCAGCATAAGTTGTTCATTTGAGAGGCAGTCCCAGGAAATACTGGTGGTGGAGTGAGGAATTGAGACAGTAGAGATTAGGGAGTTGATAAAGAATGCAGATAAAGCAACTGAGGGCCGTGGGCAACTGGAGCTCGATCCCATTGGGGATCTTTGGGACCCTGTGGAGAAAGGAAACTTAAGAGTTATTGCAGTGAGGAGTGAGGGAGTTGGGGTATGTATCCTCCACCAGTCATGGGTCCAGGGCGGTGCCTGCATGGGGTAGGGTGGGGTAATTCCCCAGCACTCTGGGTCTGTTGCCCACAGGTAGAGAAAATCTTCAGGCAGAGATGCTGATGCTGTTGGGAGTCAGGCTTTTGTGCACAGCCTTGGCTTCAACAGAAGAGGAAAGTTTAATACTAGCTAAGGCAAGAAGGGAAGGCTTCATGGAGGAGGTGGCTTTTGAGCTCCCCTTTGAAGAATGGGTAGGAGTTTGACAAGCAGAGGTTGGGGAAGGACATTCCTGGCAGGAGGCAAAGCACAGCCAAGTGAGGGGAATGTGGAAGTGCAGGGGGGTGTGGGGTAAATTGTAGGAGGAGATTTGGGGTATAAGACCAAGAAAATAGGCTGGGCGCGGTGGCTCATGCCTGTAATCCCAGCACTTTGGGAGGCCAAGGCGGGTGGGTCACGAGGTCAGGAGTTTGAGACCAGCCTAGCCAAGATGGTGAAACCCCGTCTCTACTAAAAATACAAAAAAAAATTAGCTGTGTGTTGTGATAGTCGTCAGTAATCCCAGCTACTTGGGAGGCCGAGGCAAGAGAATTGCTTAAATCTGGGAGTTGGAGGTTGCAGTGAGCCGAGATTGTGCCATCGCACTCCAGCCTGGGTGACAGAGCAGGACTCAGTCTCAAAAAAAAAAAAGACCAAGAAAATAGTCTGGGGCTAAGCCGTGGAGGCCTTGAGTGCCAGGCCAGAGAGCTTTCCAGCTGGGTTGTGTGGGCAGGAGGGAGCCGTGGAAGGGAGGACCCCTGACTGCTGGTGAGAATGGGTTTGAGGGATTCTGAGAGCAGGTGGGAGGCTGTGCTCTAGGTGACAAGTGAAGAGGCCCCAATGGGACAGTGGGACTGGCCTTTGAGAGAGGCAAACTGAAAGTTAAAGAATTTCCTGGGGTAGATTCTAGAGATCTTGGGTGGAGACTTCTCTGCCCTTCCCCTGTTCAGAAGCCTCAGGTGAGCTCCTCCCCTGAGCAATTGGCATGGCTGTGCCATACACGCAAGTTCCAGCAGGAGGCACCAGGAGAAAAGGTACCTGGCGCAGCCTCTTAGAGGTTAAGGAAGAAAGGAGAAAGGGGCTCGCTCTGAGCAAGTAATTAAACGGATCCCATTCTTTGGCAGGGCAGGGAGCTTGAGGTCTAGCAGGACGTATAGGAGAACCCTGGAGCTGCATTTAAATCCTAGCGCTGCCTTTACCTGTCGTAAAGGTCGGTGCCTTGATGCTCCCATCTGTGAAATGGGGTGATAAAGTATCTTCTTCCTGTGATTGTCATAAGAACGAAATGAGATAAAGCACAGAAAGCCCTACCACATAGGAGGTATTTAGAAAAGGGTCGGTGTTGGTTTGCTGTTGTTATTGGTGGGCAGGAACTGAAGACAGGCACTACCCATGCTGGCTGAAGCCAGCCTGGTCTGTCTGGATAAGAACAAGTCACCAGGGCCTGGCTGGATGATGTGTGGTCTATTCAGACCTTCTAGTGACCCTAAGTCTTTGGACAAGTGGGAGTCGGGGGCCAGCTCTTAGTTTTCACAGCCATCATTACGTGAGACCAGCTTTGGCCCCATGAATGCAAAAAAATTAGCCGGGCATGTTGGCGTGTGCCTGTGGTCCCAGTTACTCCGGAGGCTGAGGTGGGAAGATTGCTCGAGCCTGGGAGGTAGAGGTTGCAGTTGCAGTGAGCTGAGATTGTCCACTGCACTCCAGCCTGAGACCCTGTCTCAAAAAAAAAAAAAAGATCTCCTTTGGTTTTCACAAATTATTATTCTACTTACTATCATTTCAAATTCAACAATTCCACTTCAGCTTTGAGTTCAGGTTAAAAATCTTCTTTTATGGACAAATTACACTTTTTTTCTTTTATTTGTTAGAAATGGGGTCTTACTATGTTGCCCAGGCTGGTCTTGAACTCCAGGGCTCAAGTGATGCTCCCACCTCGCCCTCGAAACGTGCTGGGATTACAGGCATGAGCCATTGTGCCTGGCCTTTATGATTCCACTTCAGTGAGGTACCTGTAATAGTCAGATTCACCGGGACAGAAAGTAGAAAGGAGGGTGCCCTGGGGGCTGATGAGAGAGGGGAGTGGTAAATCGTCCTTTAGTGGGCGTAGAATTCTAGTTTTGCAAGATGCAAAGAGTCTTGGAGATTGGCTGCATTTAACAATGTGAATGTGTTAACACAGCTGAACTGCATGCTTACAAAGGGCTAAGATGGAACATTGTATGGTATGTATATTTTATCACGATTACAAATTTTAAAAAAATTAGAAAAAGTATTCTTTTAAAATATAACAACTTTAGTGGGCCGGGTGTGGTGGCTCATGCTTGTAATCCCAGCACTTCGTGAGGCTGAGGCGGGTGGATCACCTGAGGTCAGGAGTTTGAGACCAGCCTGGACAACATGGTGAAACCCATCTTTACTAACAATACACAAATTAGTTGGGCGTGGTGGCGCATGCCTGTAATCCCAGCTACTTGGGAGGCTGAGGCAGGAGAATTGCTTGAACCCGGGAGGCGGAGGTTGCAGTGAGCTGAGATCGCACCACTAGTCTGGGTGACAGAGCGAGACTCTGTCTCAGAAAAAAATAACTTTAGAAATTATTATAAAATCATTAAAATGATACAACTGAATATTTGGTTCCATTTACGATCTTAGCTAATTAAACATGCATGAAAATACAATTGCAAAGCTATCGGAACCCCCAAGACACTTCAGACTTGGGAGAGATGTGACTGATGAGTCACGTGCGGTTACGCCTCTCGCTCCTCAGATTGTAGATCAACTCGCTTTCTTATTTTTCTTGTTCTGTACAATGACCGGAGAGAATTAAACATCATCAGAGACAAAGCCCTTCTGCCTTCTTAATTAATGGCCCTGTGACTCGTTCACCTGCCCTTGGTTGTCCTGCTCTTCGAGGACCAGATGCCAGCAAACTCACAGCTATCACACCCTTCTCAAAACATGTGAGGTGTGCCCTCCCGGAAAGAAACACTGCCGCTAACCAGTCAAACGGCTATAACGATGCACCAGCCTTGTACGAAAAATGTTGTAATCCTTCCTAAACTCCTGTGTCTCTGCCCCTGTAAATGAAACCTTCACTTCCCTATTTCGGAAGGCTGAGCTCATCACTTTGGAGTTGGTGTTTCTGGGAGGGCCATCCTCACACCCTGTCCTTGAATAAACTCTATTTTGTTTTATTTTATTGTATTTTTTTATTATTATTATTTTGAGATGGAGTTTCGCTCTTGTTGCCCAGGCTGGAGTGCAGTGGTGCCATCTTGGCTCACTGAAACCTCTGCCTCCTGGGTTTAAGCGATTCTCCTGCCTCAGCCTCCCGAGTAGCTGGAATTACAGGCGTGCGCCACCACACCTGGCTAATTTTGTATTTTTAGTAGAGACGGGGTTTCTCCAGGTTGGTCAGGCTGGTTCTTGAACTCCCAACCTCAGGTGATCCCCCTGCCTCAGCCTCCCAAAGTACTGGAATTACAGGCATGAGCTACTGCACCTGGCTATTTTTATTGTGTTTTGAGACAGAGTCTCACTCTGTTGCTCAGGCTGGTGTGCGGTTGCACAATCATGATTCTCTACAGCCTCAACCTTCTGGGCTCAAGCGATCCTGCAACCTCGGCCTCAGTAGCTGGGACTACAGATGTGGGCCAGCACACCTGGCGAATTTTTAAAGTTTTTTGTAGAGGTGGTGTCCCACTATGTTGCCCAGGCTGGTCTTGAACTCTTAGGCTCAAGCGATACACTCACCTCAGCCTCCCAAAGTGCTGAGACTATTGGCGTGAGGCACTGTGCCTGGACTAAACTCTTTAAATTAGATTCTGATGCTCTTGGTTATTTCAGGTTGACACAAATTTAAACATTTTTAACCGCATGTATAAATTTAGTATATTCAATTTATTTTAAAAATACTTCAGTTGCCTTAATAATAAACACAACTTTCTCAAGCATTTAAATTATTCATAGAAATATAGTAACTTATGCTTATCATGAATTTAAATTTTTATAACTTTTTAAACACTGCTGACAAACATAGTAAGATTGCAACTTAAAATATCACAAGTCTAAATCAATCAATGATTCGTTTGTGCATTTTATTTTTGAGACGGAGTCTCTCTCTGTCGCCCAGGCTGCAGTCCAGTGGCATGATCTCGGCTCACTGCAGCCTCCGACTTCCAGGTTCTAGCACTTCTCCTCGCTCAGCCTCCCAAGTAGCTGGGATTACAGGTGTCCACCACCACGCCGAGCTAATTTTTGTCTTTTTAGTAAAGCCAGGGTTTCACCATGTTGGCCAGGCTGGTCTCGAACTCCTGACCTCAGACAATCTGCCCACCTCGGCCTCCCAAAGTGCTGGGATTACAGGTGTAAGCCACTGTGCCTGGCCTCTGAAACATTTCTTTGCTCAATTCTTGTCAAGCTTAAAAAATGAGAGCCTACTAAGACAATGATGTCACCCCAAGAAAAATTTGAGGTTAGTTTTCCCGTTTTTGGGGTTCTCACCTCCTCCAAGATTCCTTGATGTCCACAGAAACTTTAGGCTTGGATGGAGGTTTTTGTCCAATGTCTTGATAGGACACAGTCCTATTGTTAGCCATTTAAACAGGATTTCCCATAACCTAAAAAGGGCAGTGCCATAGCCTGTGTCCCCTGGGCTCAGCATATGTGTTTCCTATTTCTTAAGTGAGATTTGGGGTTAAGTAATGCCCTCCCATGTGGCTTCACCACTAGTTTGGATTCAATTGATATCTTAGTCCACTTTGCATTGCTATAAAGGAATACCTGAGGCTGGGTAATTGATAAGGAAAAGAGGTTTATTTGGCTCATAGTTCTGCAAGCTGCATAGAAAGTATGATGCCTGGACAACCCAGCCTTGGCAAAATACTAAAAGAAAGAAAGAAAAAAAATGAAGCATTGGCTGGGCGTGGTAGCTGTTGCCTGTAATCCCAGTACTTTGGGAGGCTGAGGCAGGCAGATCACCTGAGGTCAGGAGTTCGAGAGCAGCCTGGCCAATATGGTGAAACTGCGTCTCTACTAAAAATACAAAAATTAGCCAGGTGTGGTGGTGTGTGCCTGTAATCCCAGCTACTCAGGAGGCTGAAGCAGGAGAATTGCTTGAACCTGGGAGGTGGAGGTTGTAGTGAGCCGAGATTGCACCACTGCACTCCAGCCTGGATGGATGACAGAGCAGGATTCTGTCTCAAAAAAGAGAAGAAGAAGAAGCATGGCACTGGGGTAGAGCCCCAGAAAAGAGACTCTGCTAAGGCAGTGGTAAGGGGAAATGTGGGTTTGGGCCCCCACAGAGAGTACCCTCAAGGGTACTGCCCAGTAGGGCTGTGAGAACAGGGCCACTGCCCTCCAGACCCCCGAATGGTAGAGCCACTGGCAGCTTGTACCCTCAGCCTGGAAAAGCTGCAGGCACTCAACTCCAACCTGTGAGAGCAGCCACGCGGGCTGTGCCCACCCAGCAGAGCCATGGGGCTGGGCCTGCCCAAGGCCTCGGGAGCCCGCTCCCTGTAGCACAGTGCCCCAGATGCAGAATATGGAGTCAAGGAAGGTGATTCTGGAGTTTTAAGATTTAATGTCTTTCTTGCTGGGTTTTGGGACTTGTATGTGGCCGGGTCCCCTTTCCTTTGGCCACTTTTTGCCTTTTGGAATGGGAATCTTTACCCAGTGCCAGTACCACCGTTGTATCTTGGAAGTAAAGAACTTGCTTTTCATTGTATAGGATTGTAGGTGATAGAAACTTGCCTGGGGTCTTACATGGGACTTGGACTTTTGAGTTGGTGGTGGAACAAGTTAAGACTTTCGGGGACTATTGGGAAGGGGTGATTGCATGTTGCAATGTAAGGAGGACATGAGAGTTGGGGGCCAGGGGCACAATGATCCAGTTTGAGTATTTATCCCTTCCAAATCTCATGTTGAAATGTGATCCCCGGTGTTGGACGTGGGGCCTCGTGGGAGGTGTTTGGGTCTTGGAGGCGGAACCCTCATGAAGGCACTGGTGGCCAGCTCACGGTCGTGAGTGAGTTCTCACTCTATTAGTTCACATGACAGCTGACTGTTTAAATGACCCCTTCCCTCTCTCTCTCTTGCTTCTTGCCATGTGACATGCCCGCTCCCATTCACCTTCTGCCATGATTGGAAACTTCTTGATTCTGCCATGATTAGGTTCTGGAAGCCCTCACCAGAGGCATGGCACCAGCAGATGGATTTACTGCTTGATTCTCGTCTGGATTCTATTCAAAGACTTCTTATCTGTTGGGGACCACTCTGCTACAGGTATGTAAATGACATCCAGTGGAATCTCCTCACTTTGTCTGGTTTCTGGGGACAGTTATAAGGTTTTTACGAGAACAGTGAGTCAGTGCTTAAGCAACCAGAATTCAGCTAAAGAAATTGGGTGGTGCACCCCTGTCCTGTAGTCCCAGCTATTCTGGAGGCTGAGGCAGGAGGATTGTTTGAGCCCAGGAGGTCGACGCTGTGGTGAGATATGATCACACCACTGCATTCAGCGGGTCTTTATTTCCTTATGAAGGCTCCTGTGTCATGTAAAATTTATATTGAATACATTTGCATGGTTTTCCCTTGTTAATCTGTTTTTTTGATACAGGGGCTCCAGTCAGGAACCTAGAAGGATGGAAAGAAAAGTTTTTTCCTTTGCTGCCCTCCATTACAGATGAGGAAACTGAGGCTCAGAGAGGGAAAGTGACCTGCTCAAGGTCACACAGCCAGCACAAGGTAGAGCTGGGATTTGAACTCGGTCTACCTGGCTCTTCTGTTACACTTTCAGTGCTGATGCTAGCTTCGGTGTAAACCAAACTGGAACACATTATGTGTTTAGCACAGCACCAGGCAAATAGTAAGCGCTCAACAAATGCATGGTTCTTGTCCTCGTTTTCTTTGCTTGACTTTCAGGACAAAGCTCTTAACCCCTCAAAACGCTTGATGATTGACTCTGGCTATGATTGACTCCACCCACCACCACGTGTCTCTTACTCCAGTGCTGGCGTGAAATCACGTGCTGACCTCACCCTACTTCTCACCCTCATCTTCCACCATCATCTAAATAGTTCCTGGCAGAAGCAATCCATCCTCTTTCAGGGAGTCGTCCTGGATGGGCACCTCCCTGCCAGGTGGGCACTTCCCTTCTTCCTGGGCTCAGGCTCAGCAGCTTGTTCAGTTGGTTCTGCATTTGCCCACGGAGGCCTCGATCTGGTGCAACCAGCCAGGGTTCTGGAGCGGGGTCTTTAGCTCATGCTGGCTGAGCTCCTCCCCTGTGTCGGGCTCTGGGCTAAGTGTTTTCTGTATTACCGAGTTTCATTCCCACAACAAACCTTTGAGGGGCGTATTTTTCTTCTCCTCATTTGACAGATGCTGAGACTGAGGCTGTGAGACTTGAAGGGATTTGTAGGCATGAGGTAATTTGTAGGCATGAGGAAAAAGGAGAGCTGTGACCGCCACTCGGGAACACAGGAGCACATTCCTGTGCAGGTGACGTTTGTGGAGACCCTTGACAAGTGACTAGCCTCTCGACAGGGAGAGGCGAGAGGTGAGGAGAGAAGGGAAGAGCAAGCTGGCCAGAGGAGGTGGAGGTTGCAGTGAGCCAAGATCACGTCACTATACTCCGGCCTGGGCAACAGAGTAAGACTCTGTCTCAAATAAATAAATAAATAAATAAAATAAATAAAAATAAATAAATAAAATAAAAATAAAAAAAGAAAAGAAAAAAAGCATAAGAGAGCTTAAAAGCTCAGAGCTTATATAATTCAAACCTGTTGCAGAGCCTGAGCACCTCAGATCATGTAATTCAAATATTCTATGATTAATTTCAGGAAGGTGCTGAGCATGTGGGTGGGAAGGTGGGGACAGGTCTGGGTGCATAAGTGTCACCTTCCCTCTCATGTCAACTTCCAAGGGTTGGGTACAGAAGAAGCACCAGGAAGTATTTACAGAGTGACTGTTTGGGCAAGAAAGGTCAGGCGTCTTAGTCTGTTTTCTGTTGCTTGTAATAGAATACCTGAAACTGGGTAATTTACAAAGAGAGGAATTTATTTCTTACAGTTATGGAGGCTGTGTCCAATGCCCAGGGGCTGCATCTGGTGAGGTCCTTCTTGCTGCTGGTGACTCTGCAGAGTCCCAAGGTGGTGCAGAATATCAGCTGGTGAGGAAGCTGAGTGCCCACAGCCTAGCTCAGGCCTCTTTCTTTCCTTATGAAGCCACCAGTTCCTCTTCCATGATAACCCATAAATCTATGAACCTATTAATTCACTAATCCATGAGTGGATTAACCCATTCATAAGGGCAGAGCCCTCATGAACCAGCCACCTCTTAAGGGCCCCACCTCTCAATACAGCCAGATTGGGGATTAAATTTCAACATGAGTTTCGAAGGAGACAAATAGTCAAACCATGGCAACAGACCTGGCCCGTGGGTGGAGACGGGGGTTAGGGGTGGTTCTGAGTGACGTTTGAACTGGCAAAGTTGGGAGGAAACAGTCAAATGCATTTGCAGGGAAGTCCACACAAAGTTGCGGATAAAAGGTTGAACATTTGAGTTGGTGTCTGAAATGGGGCCATGCCGACATTGGCATGCAACTAAGTGTTTTGAGGTTCAGTTCCATGACTGCTGTGAAGCCAGGATCAAATAAAAATCAGGTTGGCCAACTTTTGCTATAAACAGCCAGAGAGTAAATATTTTAGATATTGTGGAGCAAGACATGTATTATACTCTTTTAGCACAGATACAGTGTCATTGGCTAATAAGCTCAAGGTTTTGCTATCTGATCAGATAACAAAGTAATGCAGGCTTCACTGGGCCTTAAAAATGTGACACTCCACCATTGATGGATACGTAGACAAAAAAATGTGGTACATACATACATAGATTATGATTCAGCCTTAAAAAGGAAGGAATGGCCAGGAGCAGTGGCTCATGCCTATAATCCCAACACTGTGGGAGGCGGAGGCCAGTGGATCACATGAGGGCAGGAGTTTGAGACCAGCCTGGCCAACATGGCAAAACTCTGTCCCTACTAAAAAGATACAAAAAATTAGCTGGGCACGATGTCACGCACCTGTAATTCCATCTACTTTGGGGGCTGAGGCACGAGAATCGCATGAACCCGGTAGGTGGAGGTTGCAGTGAGCCGAGATCGTACCGTTGCACTCCAGCCTGGGGGACACAGCAAGACTCTATCTCTAAATAAATAAATAGGAAGGGAATTCTGACACATGCTATCACGTGGATGAACCTTGAGGATGTTATGGTCAATGAAATAAGCCAGTCACCAAAGGACAAATATCATAGAATTCTGCTTCTATGAGGTACCTAGACTAGTCAAAATCATAGGGATAGACAGTAGGGTGAAATAAAATTTACTGGAGGCCATGGTTTTGGACTAAGCTCCTGCACTAGATCCCAGAATAGAGTCACTCATGCCAGGTGCCACGTCATCAAATTGACCTTTAAAACAGTCAGTTTTCCAAAAAAACAGATTTATAGCAACCAGCAAACAAGGTCCCACCCAGTCAACCTGAGCTGATGTGGTAAGGAGGGTCCCCTGCGTTCCCCCTGCAGGGAAAGTCACCTCGAAATGCCCCGTCTACTTTTTGTTCCTTGTTTCTGTTCCCCTTCGGCCCTTTTGTGCCCCCAAAGCCAACCTCTTCTGCCCACTGGGGTACTACCCAGTTAATGAACCAATAATAAAAGCCAATTCGGAAACTCAGTTCACTGAAATTTTATTTTATTGGCAGTGGAATGGTAGTTGTCAGGGGCCGGAGGAGAGGGGGATGGGGAGTTCTTGTTTAATGGGTACCGATTTTCAGTTTTTCAAATCAAAAAGCGTTCTGGAGATGAATGGTGGCGGTGATTGCACAATAAAGTGAATGTACTGAATGCTGCTGAACTATGGAGTTAAAAATAGTGAAGATGGCAAATTTCATGTTACGTGTATTTTACCACATGATTATACAACATTGGAAGTCCACTCTTGTTTTGACATGATGTGTAGGCACTGGCAGTAAAAAAATAAAATGCTCGTTGGGCGTGGTGGCTCATGCCTGTAATCCTGGCACTCTAGGAGGCCGAAGCTGGTGGATCACGAGATCAGGAGTTCGAGACCAACTTGGTCAACATGATGAAACCCCGTCTCTACTACAAATACAAAAATTAGCTGGGCGTGGTGGCGGGCGCCTGTAATCCCAGCTACCCGGGAGGCTGAGGCAGGAGAATGGCTTGAACCCAGGAGGCGGAGGTTGCAGTGAGCTGAGATTGCACCACGGCACTCTAGGCTGGGCAACAGAGCAAGACTCCATCTCAATAAATAAATAAATAAATAAATAAGTAAAATGCTGCCCACAGCGATAAGCATGCTGTCCACTTGGACTTGTGGTATGTGGTTCGCAGTGTGCTGAGCAGCCACACAAGGAGATGAGAGCAGTGACTCTTGGTGGCTACTGCTGAGCTCTGCCACTGTAGCAGGAAAGTAGCCACAGATAAATGTAACAAACGGGCCCAGCGGTGTCCCAGTAAAACTTTATTTGTGGACACTGAAACTGAATTTCATTTAATTTTCATGAATATTTCACAAAATTTTCTTCTTTCAGTTTTTTTTTTTTCCGCCAACCATTAAAAAAATGTAAAAACCATTCTTTGCTCGTGTGCAGCAGTTGCCAGCCCCTGGTCTAAAACATCACATTGCTCCATTTTTGGCCATTTTTTTAAAAAAATTTTTTGAGAATTGATTGTAATTCTATTTAATAGGAAGGCTCTTTGGAAGGAGTGATAGTTGAAGGGAGACGCAAAGGAGGAGAATAAAGTAACTTGAAAACTAAGAAACCAATATCCAGGCAGAGGGAAGAGAAAGAGAAGTGTTTATGCCAGAATGAATCTACCAAACTCAAACTCAGGGACATTCTATAAAACAAAATTTTATAAAACTGGATTCCAAAAATGACCAAGTCATGAAACAGACAACTGAGGAACTGTTCCAGATTGAAAGAAACTAAAGAGACATAACGAGTGGAGGCAACACATGATACGGGATTCACTTTTGCTGAAATGGGTGCCATGCTGACAGCTGGCGAGGTCCCCATGAGATCTGTGGGTTAGACAGTAGTGGTATATCTCTGCTAATTCCTGATTTTGATTCTTGTACTTTGGTTATGTGTTTATGGTAAAGAAATCATGCCTGCAATTTCCCACTAAGTGGTTCAGAAAAATATATATGTATGAAGCATAAAAACAAAAAACTATTATACATACACATTTATGTGTGTATGTGTATATATATATACATATGTGTATATATGTGCACTATATGTTTATACATACATATGTATGTATATACATATATCCATATGTATGTGTATACGTACACACATATGTACATACATATGTGTATGTATATGTTTGGGGAGAGAGAGAAAAGGAGGGAGAGCGGGAGAGGGAGAACACTAATGTAGTAAGATAATATCTGGGCAATCCAGGTGATGTGGATGAAGGGTAGGGTATCGGGAATTCTCTGTATTATTTTTGCAATTTTTCTGTAAGTCTGAAATTACGTCAATAGGAAAGTTTAGAACAAAGTATAGAATTGATCATTCTATTTTATATGTCTCTTGATCAATATTGAGAAGATGCCTTCTAAAAAGATACCACTTATCTTCTCACCAATGGCAAATGAGAGTGTTTGTTTCTCCACGTCTGTGCCAATACTGAGTATAATTAATCTTTTGAATCTTTGCTATTGTGCTGGATTAAAGATAGATCTCATTTGTTTTAGTGGGCATTTCTTTGGTTATAATCGGGGCTGAGCACAGTCTTCAATGTGTACTGGCCATCTATATTTTTTCTTTCATGTAAATACGGAAGCCAAGGGGGCTGGGAGCAGACCCTGGGCCCCTTCCACACTTAAAGGAGGAGCCGAGACTGTGTGGTGTCGTGGAAGCCAAGGAAAGAAGATGCTTCCAGAAGGAGGGAGCGCAACTGTGTCCAAAGCTGTCAAGAGGGCCAGTAAGATGGGGACAGAGGAGTGACCATTGGATATGATGGGCTGGAGGCTACAGTCTTAGTTGAGTGTCGGGATGAATGCCTGTTTAAGTGGGTGGAGGGGAGAATGAATGGTGACATTTTCAAGAGACGAATTGTACCAACTCTTTAAGGAATTTTGCTATGAAAGAGCAGAGAAATGGGGCAGGCACTGGAGGGGGAGGTAGCACCAAGAAACAGTGACACGCTGTGTTTGCTTGTGGGAATGATTAACTGGTAATGCAGAAGAGAGTAGAGAAAATAGAAGTGAAGTTCTTCAAGAGAGGGGATGTTATATTCTCCTTAGGTGACCTCATTCAGTTCCACAGTGAAAGTCCATCTGGACACCAGGGACTCCCAACTGCAGATTCTCTCTTCACCCTGACACTCCCCTGCACCTCAGGGGCTTGTACACACCTGCCTGTTGGAGCTCTCTCCACAAATGGTTGTCTTAGTGCATTTGTGCCGCTATAACAAAAGTACCCGAGACTGGGTAATTTATAAAAGAACAGAAGCTTATCTCTCACAGTTCTGGAGGCCGAGCAGTCCAAGATCAGGGTGACAGATTTCGTGTCTGGCGAGGACTGCTCTCTGCTTCCAAGATGGTGCTTTCTTGCTGTGTCCTCACGTGGCAGAAGAGTTAGAAGGGGCAAATCAACTCCCTCAAGCCCTTTTGTAAAGACACTAATCCCATCCCGAAGGTCCCACCTCTTAATACTGTTACATTGGGTCTTAGGTTCCAACATGAATTTCGGAGAGATACATTCATACCATAGCAATGGTCAGTGGGCACTCAATCTCAACTTGGCTAAAAATAAAGACTCATGACCTTGGATGAGTTAAGTATTCTGGGCCTCAGTTTCCTCATCTGTAAAATGGGGATAATATCAGGATGGACCTTATAGGGTGGTTGTGAGGCTTACAGAAGAGAATCCACGTAGAGCAGCCTCTTCACCAGGAATGATTTTCCCCAGGGGCCATTTGGCAGTGTCTGGAGACATTTTTGGTTGCCCAACTCTCTCTCTCTCTCTGGGCACACTCATGCATGCACACTAATGGCACCTAGCGGGTAGGGACCAGAGATGTTAATATCCCACAATGCACAGGACAACCCCACAACGAAACATTATCTCATCTCAAATATCAATAGTGCAGAGATTGAGGACTTCCTGATGTAAAGCAAGGCAGGCACAGAGGAAAACTTGGTAAATGTGAGCTCTTACTATTATTTTAAAACTTCTCTCCAAACCAGTTCCTGCCCATCTTCTGCCATTTTCCCACCTAAGAAGAAGTACCACCATCTACCCAATTTTTCAAGGCAAAAAACATGTATACACAGTTTCCTCGAGGCTTGTCTTCCTCTCATCCCCAGTTCCAGTCCATGATTAGCAAGTCCCATCAGTTTCTACCCCCAGCACATCCTGAGTGATTGCACCTCCACTCCCCCGCTTCCACTTTAGTCCAAGTGTTTGTCAGCTCTCCCCTGGGCGAATGCAGGAGCCTCCTCCTAACGGGACACCCTGCTTCTGCTCGCATTTTTGTCAACTCTCCACACAGTGGCCAAAATGAGAGTTTGAAAATGTAACCAGATCATGCCCCTCTCCTGCTTAAAACCTGCGCTGTCTTCCTGCCTCAATCAGGTCTCAACTCTCTCTCCCGCTTACGGAGTCCTGCAGACTCCAGCCGGTCCAGTACTCCACTCTTTCCTCCTTGCCCACGTCTCTCCAGCCATGCTGGCCTTCTCTTGGCTTCTTGAATATCCCCAGCTCATTCCTTCTTGGAGAACTTACGTTACCTTTGCTGGTCCTTCCTCTGGAAGGCTTCCCCTCCCCTGACCATGGCATGGCTGCCCGTTCTTGGCATTTAGATATCAGCACCTCCTTGGGAGATCTTTCCTGACCATCCCACCTAGAGTAGCTGTGTCACTTCTATCAGGTCACCCTATTTTACTTCGCTCCATAGACCTGCCATGGGAAAGACATGTTTGTTTGCTTGTCTGTTTTGTCTCACTCCGTCATTCATGAGAGCACGGACCTTGCCTTGTTCATCATGACCTCCGACATCTAGAACCGTGCCTGGTATGCAGTAGTTGGTCAACGAATCATAGTTGAATTGATTTTAGGTTATGTGGCTTGCCTCTTCGTGACTTTTATCTATTTTCCTACTGAGTTACTACTCTTACTTATCTGTAAGGGTTCATTGTTTATGAAGAATATTAACACTTTGTCTTTTGATTTCCTTTTCTTTCTTTTTTTTTTCTTTTGAGACAGAGTCATGTTCTGTCACCAGGCTGCAGTGAAGTGGCTCGATCTCAGCTCACTGTAACCTCCACCTCCTGGGTTCAAGAGATTCTCCTGCCTCAGCCTCCCAAGTAGCTGGGACTACAGGTACACGCCAACATGCCCAGCTAATTTTTGTATTTTTAGTAGAGATGGGGTTTCATCATGTTGGCCAGGACGGTCTTGATCTCTTGACCTTGTGATCCGCCCACCTCAGCCTCCCAAAGTGCTGGGATTACAGGCGTGAGCCACCGCGCCCAGCTTTGTCTTCTGAGTTCTTAAAAGGTGTTTGCTGAAATAAATGGCGCAAACTTTTAACTGGGATTGTGTAAGTTTCTGGCTGTAGCCACCTGGGTGAAGTGTTCCAGCTTTGGAATATAAACAGTGAAAAATCATTAATGGATACCTAGGGTTGGGCATCTCATTTGCAGGATCAAAAGGAAGGACCATTTCCCCTCCTTGAAATGCTGAGGAGCTTGGACTCTTAGGTCCTCACCCTGACTTGGCCGCTGGTATGAGCAGGTGACTTTTCGGCACGTCTCTGCCCGAGCTGAGTCACTTGCCAACTGGGGATAATGGGGTTTGTCTTTGGCTCATCAGCTTGGTGTGTTTTCATCTTTTCAGGTGGTAGAGTTCGGGCTTTAATCAACAGGCTGACAAACATTTAGTGAGTTCCCTGTGTGTGCCGGGACGGCGAGGATCCTGGTGGAATAAAACACAGTTCTGCCTTCAAAGAGTTTACAGTCCAGACAGGGAGGGAGACGAGTACACAATCACTATGCGGCTACGAGAAACAAATACGTGCACGGGCACAGATGCGCCCAACAGGAAGGGGGTGACCGTCTAGAGGGAGGGCAAGGAAGACTTCCCAGAGGAGACGTCATCTGTATAGGGTTTGAAGAGATGAATAGGAGTTTGCCAGACAAGGCAGGGCGGGGAGCGGGGGGCGGGTGGCTGTCATCGCAGACGGAACTGCATGTGCAAAGGCTTGGAGATGATAGCATAACGGATATGGGAAAACCACAGTTCTATGGGATTCTTGTCTGGCTGACCCCAACACTTCCATTACTTCTTTTCTTTCCCACCTTTTCCCTGAGCCAATGTGGTCTTGGGGAGGTGTCTGCTGTGTGATTGTGGGAGTGCTGACCTCCTTAGGGAGGGAGAGGGGACAGTCCTGCTGGAAGGCACTGCCTGGGAGGAACAGGTCTTCAGGGGGCTCCTTACGCATCCTTCCTTTGCACCATAAGGGAAGAGGCAGAAGGAGGCTCTGCCCCGAGTCTCTCTGGCTCAGAGGTGTCACTCATCATGGAGAAGGATCCATTCCAGGAGCAGAGCAACCGCAGGGCTGGGACCCTGGGAGAATTGGAGAATATTCGGCTGAATGGCAAAGTTAGGTGGAACCTGAGCTACCTAAGTTTCAGGAGGACAAAATGTTTCATCTTCCCTAGCACTTCTACCCTTGGGGGCTTCTGGAAGTTTTAAGAGACAGGGTCTCACTCTGTCACCCAGACTGGAGTACAGTAGTGTGATCGTGGCTCACTGCAACCTCAGACTCCTGGACTCAAGGGAACCTCCCGCCTCAGCTGCTTGAGTAGCTAGAACTACAGGTGTGCACCAGTACGCCAGGCTAATTTTTTTTTTACTTTTGTAGAGATGAGGTCTCACTATGTTGACCAGGCTAGTCTTGAACTCCTGGCCTCAACCAATCCTGGGAGACAGGTACTTGAGGCTGAAATGTGTTCCATGTGCCACGATCAATGGGCACTATCTGCCATGAGTGCTAGAAGGGAGCACGCTTGCATGCACACTCACGGAAGGGAGGAATGGGTCTGCATGCCGTCGCTGCCATCTCTCACCTGGTACGGATGGGAATGTGAGGGGCAGAGCGTGCGAGGGTCTTATTTATCGCTCTGTCTCCAGGACCAGCACAGTATCTGCCACACAGTGTCAGGAAAGGTCTGTGGAAGTGAGATGCTGTACCCGGTTCTCCCAAGTCTCAATTTTGGGACTCTTTTAAAACGGGACAAATGGCTGTTGGGTGCGTAAACTCTTGTACATTTCAGGGGAGATTTTTCTGCAAAAGAACAGACTCCAGAGGAGGCTAGGAAATCAGAGAGGTGCCCTCTTCTGGTAGTTTTGGGATACCTGGTCACAGAGGCTGGGAGCAGACTGAAGAACCAGGCTATAGCATAGCCAACTTTCCCTTCTTTGAAAAGATCCATTCGAAAATATTAAATATTGCAACAGAGCCATAGAACCTTGAGTCTGAAAGCTCTAAGCAGACATTTAGTTCAATTCAGCTGAAAACAAAACAAGACATAACAAAACCCTGCAGACTGGCATTCAAATCTCAGCTCCATCTATTTGCAGCTGCAGGGCCTTGGGCAAGTGAGTTAGCCCTTTTGATTTCATTTAGTTTCCTCATTGGTGAAACAAGGATAATGTAATCGCCAGCTCACAGGATTAAATGAAGTATGTAAGCAAACTGCCAGCCCAGTGCTTCGTGTGGAAAATAGGAGTTTCTATTTTGCAAAGCGATAGCAAAAACTTTTAAAAAGAAAGAAAAAGAAAAAAAGGATTTCAAGGAACACTAGGAGCTATATTTCTAGCAGATATTCCTATAACAGAGGCAGTTTTACTGCCTATTCTGTACCTTCCAGAATATTTCACCCCTCACTTCTCCCACTTAGGTCTTCAGGCCAGTCTTGTCTTTTTCACTATTTCCATGTGGAGTTCTGGGCTGACCCCAAAGGGCCAGATTCGTTCCTTTACAACTCAACACCTGCTACGTTCCAGGCCCTGGCCGCGCTAGGGCACGCGTTTGGTCCTCAAAACCCTCTTTTATTCTAGAGGGGATCAGGTGATGAGGGTCAGGCGTTCCTTCCTGCTGGGCCTCGGTATTCCCATCTGTGACATGGGAACGTGGGCCTGGACCAAAAGAACTCCGGGGCCCTTCCTGCTCGGGTCCCGGGGGTGGGGAGGGGTGAACTGCGTGGCGTGAGCAGGTGAGAGAGGCGCGCCCCCCCGGGCCCTGACCCATAACAGCCGGGACCGGCCTGGGAGTGAGCCCGCAGCGAGAGATGAGTGAGGCATTAGCTGGGATTATTAGTACAGGCGGGGAGCGCCTTAGTTTCTAAACCGCGCGTTCGAATCCTGAGCCAACGCCCCTAGCGCCTGAGCTCCAATCACAGGCTGGGTCTCCACCCACTGTCTGGGCACGGGAGAAACGCTGGAGCCCATTGGCTGGCGGCGCCCTTCAAGGAGGGACTGGCTCCTTCCCACGGCCCAAAGGCCCAACCTCACTCCTCGCGGAGGTCTAGCTCCCCAAAATGAGCACGTTTGTCGGTGGTCACAGGTATCCTGCACATTGCACGGCAGCCTGGCCTAGAGATGCGACCACTGGCCTTCAGTTCAAGTCCCACCTTAGCCATTTGCCTGTGACCTTGACAAGTTAAGCTCTCCAAGCCCCCAGTTTCCTTACGGGTTCATGGTAAAACTCATTGATAATAGCAATAGCGAAGACAGGGAAGGAAGAAGTAAGAGAGAAGAGGAGGATGCCTAGGAATGAGAGCTATTTCTAGAAATTTTCTTCCCCGTTTTCCAGGTGGGGTAACAGGCTCAGACAGGTTAGCTGCCTTTCTGTGAATCCCACGGCCAGAAACAGAAGGCACCTATGGCACTGTGCCCTGCAGAGCTCATTCCCTCCCCCAACGCTCAGGCTGCACCTGCTCAGGATCAGGACCTGCGCCCGCCCTTGTTTCCTCCGGTCTGTCCCAAGACTCTCCCTCAATCCTACTGCTTTGGCCCTGGCCAGGGTGAGGCAGCTCAAGGTCAAAGGTCTGAAAGCAGGAACGGGGAAGTGTAAGGCCAAGTGTTAGGCTGGTGCAGAAGTAATTGCAGGTTTTGCTATTAGAAGTAATGGCAAAGCCGCAATTACTTTTGCACCAGCCTAAGACTCAGGCTTCCTCTCTGAGGTGTGGGGCAGGTTGCCTCTGGCAGGCAGAGGGCTGAGCCCTTTGCCCAGCCTGGCAAGAGAAGAGTGGGACCCCTCTGTAACCCCGGATTTGAACCCAGGACTTGGTGATTTCAGGACCAAGCTCATAGCCTCTAGTTTTCACAGGATTCCTACAACTCCTATTTACAAAGGAGGGAGACGAGGCTCAGTGTCTGTATTAGTTTTCTTGGATGCTGCAACTAATTAGCACAAATTTGGTGACTAAACAATATAAATTTATAGGCCGGGCGAGGTGGCTGATGCCTGTAATCTCAGCACTTTGTGAGGCTGAGGCGCATGGTTCACGAGGTCAGGAGTTCGAGACCAGCCTGGCCAACATGGTGAAACCCTATCTCTACTAAAAACACAAAAATTAGCTGGGTGTGTTGGAGCATGCCTGTAACCCTAGCTACTCAGGAGGCTAAGGCACGAGAATTGCTTGAACCCGGGAGGCAGAGGTTGCAGTGAGCCAAGATTGTGCCACTGTACTCCAGCCTGGGCGACAGAGTGAGACTCTGTCTCAAACAAAACAAAACAAAACCAATATAAATTGATAAAGAAGAGAAACTATTTTTAATGGAAAAGAAAAAGAAATTTGTGAGACAGGGTGATATGGTTTGGATTTGTGTCACAGCCCAAATGTCATGAATGGTTTAGCACCAGTCCCTTGGTGCTGTTCTTGTGATAGAGTGAGTTATCGCGAGATCTGGTTGTTTCAGTGTGTAGCACCTCCCCCTCATGCTCTTCTTGCTCCTGCTCTGACCATGTAAGATATGCCTGCCTCTCCTTTGCCTTCCATCATGATTGTAAGTTTTCTGAGACATCCTCAGAAGCCAAGCAGATGCCAGCATCATGCTTCCTGTACAGCCTGCAGAACATGAGCCAATTAAACTTCTTTTCTTTATAAGTTGCCTAGTCTCATGTATTTCTTTTTGCAATGTGAGAATGGACTCATGAAGAACATTGGTACTAAGGAGTGGGGCATTGCTATAAAGATACTTGGAAATGTGGAAGCAGCTTTGGAACTGGATAACAGGCAGAGGTTGGAAGAGTGTGAAGGGCTCAGAAGAAGACAGGAAGATGAAAGAAAATTTGCAACTTCCTAGAGACTTGCTGAATTATTGTGACCAAGGTGCTGATGGTGTTATGGACAATGAAGACCACTCTGAGAAGGTCTCAGATGGAAATGATGAACTTGTTGGGAAGTGGAGTAAAGGTCACTCTTGCTATACTTTAGCAAAGAGCCTGGCTGCATTGTGCCCCTGCTCTAGGGATCTATGGAACTTTGAACTTGAGAGTGATAATTTAGGGTAACTGGTGGAAAAAATTTCTAAGCAGCACTGTTCAGGATGTGACCTGGCTGCTTGTAACCACCTATGCTCATATGTTTGAGCAAAGAAATGAGCTGAAACTGGGACTTATATTTTAAAGGGAAGCAGAGTGTAAAAGTTTGGAAAATTTGCAACCTGGCCATGTGGTAGGAAAGAAAAGCCTATTTTCAGGGGAGCAATTCAAGTTGGCTGCAGAAATTTGCATAACTAAAAGGAAAGCAAATGCTGATAGCTTGGGACACTGCTCCCTACATCTCAGTTGCTCCAGCTCCAGCTGTGGCTAAAAGGGGCCCAGATGCAGCTTGGGCCACTGTTTCAGAGAGTGCAAGCTGTAAGCTTTGGTGAATTCCATGTGGTGTAAAGCCTGCAGGTGCACAGAATGCAAGAGTTGAGGTCTGGGAGGTTTCAGAAGATGTATGGAAAAGCCTGGATGTCCAAGCAGAAGCCTGCTTCAGGGGTGGAGCCCTTATGGAGAACCTCTAATAAGGCAGCACAGAGGAGAAATGTGGGGTTGGAGCCTCCATGGAGAGTCCCCAACTGGGGAAGAGGTTAGTTCAGCTGTGAGAAGAGGGCCACCATCCTCCAGACCCTGGAATGGTAGAGCCACGAGCAGCTTGCACTTTGTACCTAGAAAAGCCACAGGCAGTCAACACCAGCCCTTGAGAGCAGCTGCAGGGGCTGAACCCTGCAAAGCCACATTGGTGGAGCTACCCAAGGCCTTAGGAGCCCACCCCTCGCATCAGTACGCCCTGGATGTGGGACATGGAGTCAAAAGAGATCATTTTGGAGCTTTGAGATTTAATGACTGCCCTTCTGGGCTTTGGAGTTGCATGGAGCCTGTATTCACTTTCTTTTGGCCAATTTTCCTTTCTGGAATGGGAATGTGTACCCAATGCCTACACCCCCCTTGTATCTTGGAAGTAACTAACTTGTTTTTGATTTTACAGGATCATAGGCAGAAGGAACTAGCTTTGTCTTAGAAGAGACTTTGGAATTTGGATTTTTAAGTTAATGCTAAAATAAGCTAAGACTGTTGGGAAGGCATGATTGTATTTTGCAATGTGAGAAGGATATAAGAGGGGCTGGGGTGGAATGACATGGCTTGGATTTGTGTCCCTGCCCAAACTTCCTGTCAAATTGTAATCCCCAGTATTGGAGGTGGGGCCTGGTGGGAGGTGATTGGATCATGGGGGTGGTTTCTCATGAAAGGCTTAGCATCATTCCGTTGGTGCTGTTCTCATGATAGTGAGTTTTCATGAGATCTGGTTGTTTAATGTGTAGCACCTCCCCCCTCACACCCTTCTTGCTCCTGTTCTGGCCATGTAAGATGCACCTGCTTCCCCTTCACCTTCCGGTAAGTTTCCTGAGCCTTCTCCAGAAGCCAAGCAGATGCCAGCATCATTCTTCTCATACAGCCTGTGGAACTGTGAGCCAATTAAATCTCTTTTCTTTATAAATTACCTAGTCTCAGGTATTTCTTTATAGCAATGCGAGAATGAACTAATACACTGGGTCTTCCTCTGTTGCCCAGGATGGAGTGCAGTGGTGCAGTAATAGCTCACTGCAGCCTTGACCTGAACTCGAGCAATTCTCCCATTTCAGCCTCCCAAGGAGCTGGGACCACAGGTGTTCACCACCATGCCAAGCTAATTAAAACATTTTTTAAAAAATATAAATGGGACCTCACTTTGTTGCCAGGCTGGTGGCTAACTCCTAGCCTCAAGTGATCCTCCTGCCTTGGCCTCCCAAAGTGCTGAGATTACAGGTGTTAACCACCATGCTGGCTGAAAAGAAACTTTTTATTTGAGGAATGTGAACCTACTTATATCTCAGGCCCAGAGAGGCACTGACATGGGACAGCATGTGATGGCAGTCACGTCTCACTCCCGCTTTGAGACAGATAATGATCTCTTTAAAACACTTGCTATATGGGCTCCACACTGACTGACGCCAAGTAGCTATAAAATGCCATATGTTGACCACCATAACTCATACTCTATAATTCAACAAGGTATCACCAATCATGGATCAGTGTCATCTCTGTAATCCAGTGAGAATGCCTATCAAACAACTGCATATCTGCTTTAAAAACCTGCTTGTAACAAAGGCTGGATGGAGCACTCCCCCAGGCAACTTGGAAGTGTGTCCTGGGCTGCTGTCCTCAACCTTGGCCCAAATAAACTCTCTATACTAATTTTGCCTCAGTTTCTTTCTTTAGGTCTACTGAATTTATCATCGTACAGTTCTGGAGGTCAGAATCCCATCTTGGGTCTCACTGGGCTAAAACCCAAAGTCGGCAGGGCTGCGTTCCTCTCAGGAGGCTCTCAGGGATAATCCGTCTTCTTGCCTTTTTCAGCTTCCAGAGACCACCCACCCTCTGGTTCTAGCTTCCTCCAGCCTCCAAGTCAGGAATGTTGCATCTCTCTCACCTTTTTTCCATAGTGTGTCTCCCTGCGACCACAGCTGAGAAAGGTTATCTGCTTTTAAGGATTCATGTGATTAGACTGGACCCACTTGGATAATCCAGAATCATCACCTCATCTCAAAATCCTCACCCTTAACCACATCTGCAAAGGTCCTCTTGCCATGTTCACAGGTTCCAGGAATTAGGACGTGGACATCCTTAGTGGGCCATCATTCTGCCTTGTACAGAAAGAGCAAACATTCTGCCCCAAATCACATAGCCCAGAAGCAGCAGAACCAGGACTTGAACCTAAGCCTCAAATCCCAGTGACCTCCCCCACCGTGCTCCTCAGCCACTCTGGTTCTTACTTCTATTGATCAGGTAAGGTCTCATTCGAAGGTCAGGGGAACTCTCTGAATTAATAAATCACTTTACAAATGAAGACGTCTCAGTAGGTGATTGATAGATATGATTAGGGGGACATACCTTAGGACATTCTAATGCCAGAGCTAGGAAACTGTCACGGCTGCCCATGGGAAGTCCATCTTTCTCCCAAGGCTGGCGGAAAGATAGGAATTCGTCAAAGAGCCGTGCTCCTTTCAGGTGGAAGAAAACTGGCTGGCCTCGGCCAGTGTCCTCCACTGTGGGTGCTATAGCCCCATGTGCATACTCAGCCAGCAGCCTCTGCGGCTTCACCCCAGATTTATATTTGGGCATATAACCTTGAGCTGATCAGCTATTAACCCCCACTTCCTGCTCCTCTACAATCCATGATAATAACAAGTAGTGAGGCAGGAGAACAGGGTCTGGAGGCAGGAAACCTAAGGCCAATTCACGCTAACTTCCTAGAATGAAATCAAAAGGAAAACTCTAATTTCCCATGCCTAAGTAACAAAAAGACCAGAAGCTACTCCCTTAGCAAACCCCCATCTTTTCGACTGGCCAGATGAAAAATTAAAAGTACCTCTGGTTGCTTTCTGCAACCAATCATACGTTTGCATAGGAGCGTAATTGTGTAACTTCACTTCAGCCTCTGATTAGTTGCTGTCCACAGCCAGTCAGACTGACTGCTGGCCAAGTCTTTGCTTGCACAGAGGTGCAGCTTTGTGACTTCGCTTTAGCCTGTGATTGGCTGCGTTCCGCTGCTCAGGCTGCTTCTGCACTGGAGTGTACTTTTGTTTTCAGTAAATCTCTGCTTTTGTCGCTTTATTCTTTCCTTGCTTTGTTTGTGCATTTTGTCCAATTCTTTGTTCAAAACACCAAGATCCTAGACACCCTCCGCTGGTAACAGTAGGGTTATGAGACCTTTATAAAAACAGTCACTGGATTGCTTATGGGGATATTGGTGAAACTGTCTGTATTTGTCAGGATACTGTATTAGGCCATTCTTGTGTTGCTATAAAGAAATATCTGAGACTGGGTAATTTATAAAGAAAATAAGTTTAATTGGCTTATAGTTCTGCAGGCTTTATAGGATGCATAGTGGCATCTGCTTCTGGGGAGGCCCCAGGAGGCTTCCAATCATGGTGGAAGGCAAAGAGGGAGCAGTGGATCATGTGGTAAGAGGGAGAGAGAGAGCGAGGAGTCACACACCTTTAAACAGCCAGCTTTTGCGAGAAGTCACTATTATGGGGACAGTACAGGGAGACGATAATAACAAGTAGTGAGGCAGGAGAATAGGCAGTGGATCATGTGGTAAGAGAATCCCTCCCCATGATCCAACCACCTCCCACCAGGCTCCATCTCTAAGACTGGAGATTACAATTCAGTACAAGATTTGGGCTGCATCTGATGCTTTTCAGCAGCTGCAAGTTGTAGAAAACCCAATTCAACTAAAAATGGGAATTAATTGGCCCATGGAACTGAAGTCATGGGTAAGTTGGCTTTCAGGTACAGCTTGATCCAGCAGCTCACAGATGCTCATTTCCATAGCCTCAGTGTTAGGACTATTCTCATACTCTCCTTTTGTGTTCTAAAGATGGCTGCAAGATGTTTCTGGAACTCTATGTTTTTAGATTCAAATGCAGTAGAAAAGGAAAATGTACCTCCCTGGTGACTCAAAAAAGTTCATGTATGGGATCTTTTTGGCTCTGATTGGCCTGCCTTGGGTCATCTGTCCATTTTCCAATCAATGGCTGTGGCCAGACACATGGGATATGCTGATAGGCTTAAATCAATTGGTGCCTACCTCTGAAGCTGAGGGTAGGCCAATTTCTCCCAAAGCTCCAAGTTGGCAAATTGGGAGTCCTTGTTAAAAAAGGAGACGGATGCTGGGGAGTCCCCAGCCGTTGTTCTTGCAGTTATCATCAAGTTTCCCTTGTAAGAACACACAGCTTTGCCCTTTCTGAGCAATGAGTATGTTTGTACCTATGGATCTCATTACTCTTTTTTTTTTTTGAGACGGAATCTTGTTCTGTCGCCAGGCTGGAGTGCGGTGGCACAGTCTCGGCTCACTGCAAACTCCGCCTCCTGGGTGCAAGCGATTCTTCCGCCTCAGCCTCCCAAGTAGCTGGGACTACAGGCGCGTGCCAAATGCCCGGCTAATTTTTGTATTTTTAGTAGAGACGGGGTTTCACCATGTTGGCCAGGATGATCTCGACCTCTTGACCGCGCGATCCACCCGCCTCAGCCTCCCAAAGTGCTGGGATTACAGGCGTGAGCCACCGTGCCTGGCCTCATTACTCTTATATGTGTGTATAAATGTGTGTGTGTGTGAGGGGGTGTGTAGAGGGGTGGGTGGATTCAAATGATAAGGAAACTAGGGAGGAGAGAAAACGAAAGTCAAACAAGATAAATCCGGGGAGTATTAGCACATAGAAATGAATGTCACAGACTTGTTCTTCGTTCCAGTCTCTCTGAGCCTTATTTTCCTCATGTATAAAATGAGACTATTAATTCCAACATCGTGAAATGAAATGAGAGGAGGTCAGTAAACGTTCATGTAAATACAACCAGTTACAGATTTTTTTTTTTTGTTGCGTCTCCACTCCCACTGCTTCGTTTGACTAGCCAAAAAAAAAAAAAAAAAAAAAAAAATTGTGTGAATAGGAAGGAGTGGCCACTCTGTCATTCAACAATCATTCATTAAAAATGCCCACTGTGGCCGAGGGCTGGGTGCGGTGACTCACGCCCGTAATCCCAGCACTTTGGGAGGCGGTGGTGGACAGCTCATGAGGTCAGGAGTTCGAGACCTGCCTGGCCAACATGGTGAAACCCCGTCTCTACTAAAAATACAAAAAATTAGCTGGGCATGGTGATGGACGCCTGTAATCCCAGCTTCTTGGGAGGCGGAGGCAAGAGAATCGCTTGAACCTGGGAGGCAGAGGTGGCAGTGAGCTGAGATCGCACCACTACACTCCAGCCTGGGCGACAGGGTGAGACTCTGTCTAAAAAAAAAAAAAAGAAAAAAAGTGCCTACTGTGGTCAGGTGCATTGACTCAAGAGATCGAGACCATCCTGGCCAGCATGGTGAAACCTCATCTCTACTAAAAATACAAAAATTAGCTGGCCATGGTGTCGCATGCCTGTAGTCTCAGCTACTCAGAAGGCTGAGACAGGATAATCGCTTGAACTCAGGAGGTGGAGGTTGCAGTGAGCCAAGACCCCGTCACTGCACTCCAGCCTGGTGACAGAGTGAGACTCTGTCTCAAAAAAAAAAGTGAGTACTATGTGCCAGGCTCTGTGCTGGGGATCTAATGATTGGTAATGCAGACATGATCCCTGACCCAAAAGGAACAGAATTTTCCAAGTACAATAAGTTATTTTTATTATCATTAAAAAATACAGTCCAGGTGTGGTGGCTCACGCCTATAATCCCAGTACTTTGGGGGCTTACATGGCTGGATCACGTGAGGTCAGGAGTTCAAGACCAGCCTGACCAACATGGAGAAATCCTGTCTCTACTAAAAAAAAAAAAAAAAAAAAATTAGCAGGGCATGGTGGCGCATGCCTGTAATCCCAGCTACTCGGGAGGCCGAAGCAGGAGAATTGCTTGAAGCTGGGAAGCAGAGGGTGCGGTGAGCCGAGATCCCGCCATTGCACTCCAGCCTGGGCAACAAGAGAAAAACTCTGTCTCAAAAAAAAAAAAGATGCCAGTGCCAGAGGGGCATCTCCAACAAGTCATGATGGTGCTATAGTTTGAATGTTTGTCCCCCAAAACCTCATGCTGAAATTCGATTCCAGTGTTAGAGGTGGGGCCTAATGGGAAGTGTTTGGGAATGGGTGGGAATTTCTCTTGAATAGATGAATGCCCTCCCCCGGAGGTGAGTGAGTTCCTCATCTTCTAGCTCCGGTGAAAGCTGGCTGTTAAACAGCCTGGTCCCTCCCTGCTTGCGATCTTCATTCTTCTCTCGCCATGTGATCTCTGCTCCTGCCAGCTCCCTTTCACCGTCCTCCATGAGTGGAAGCAGCCTGAGGCTCTCACCAGACACCTAATCCTGAACCTTCCAGGCTGCAGAACCATGAGCCAAATAAACCTCTTTTCTTTATAAGTTACTCAGCCTCAGGTATTCCTTTATAGCAACACAAAATGGATAAGACAGATGTGCCTTGGGCCACATGGTGGTGGAGCTGGGACTCGAACCCAGAATCTCCTGGCTCTCTCTGCTGCTTCCAACGGCCTCTCCTTTCCTCACACAGTCGCTGCCCCTTGGTTAATGGGTCAGACTTCCCTCTGGTACACTTAGGAATTGCGTTTGATGTTGCTCTTCCTGGTTTCAGGAGCAGACAGGTCCTTCCCGCTGGTAATTGAAGATGAATCATTGCTCTGTGGTTGCACTTTCCCCGCCAGCAGCCCTGCCCTGCTGCCCAGAGAGGGAGTTGGAGTGACAGCACTGGGTAATGATTTTTGTGTTTTGGGACTGTGATAACCTGCCTTTTGCCAGCTAAAACGAACTCTCTTTTTGTCAGACTAAAATCTGTTCAGGCTTTGTGTTAGCTTCCTGAGCTGGACAGACGCCGTCTTAGCTTCTTCATTTGTTTTCCCACCATTCAGTATGTAACTACAGTATGTAGCTGGGGCAGGCTGACACTGGACACCTCCAGGAATGCGTTTGCTGATAACAGGCCGAGTTAAGTGGTACAAGCAGAGCCTGGGAACACAGGTGCTATTGTGATATTCGAGGTGAGATTAAGGGACCAACACCAAGACAAAAGTATGCCAAACAGCAGGGTTTATTAAGCCGGCGACCACGGAGGACTCTCGTCTCTCCAACCCGTGACCCCAAATGGAGGGCGTTAAGACATTTTATACCCGTAAAAATCACTTTGGGAGTCAGGGCGAGAGGCGGGGGCGGGGGTGAAGGGACACAGACATTTAGGGGTTTTTGTAAATTATCTCCCGGACGGAGAGGAGGGAGCGGGGCTCCGGACATTCCAAGGGCTTGCGGACATCTTGCCACCTCGATTGTTACCTAAGTGGCTTACAGAAGTCAAGATAAGCGTTAGTTTGCACATCTTCTGGGCAGTAGTGGAAATAACAGATCTTAGTTACTTATTAGAAGGCACAGGGGCCAGGATGGAATTAGCTTGGGCTGCTATTCTAGTCACAAAGGCTGACAATTCTGGCTGTTACTGATAAGAGAGGTAGATAGTTTGCAGAGCAAACTAGCAGTTTTATGTACAGAAGCCAAAGGCCAGCAGTTATTGTGAGGAGAGTGGGGCAGCCGTTACAACTTATTTTAAAACATAGCTTTGTCTTTTATAAAATGGTGTTCTTCAGGTTCTAACTCTAGGCCAGCTATAGCACACTGTCAAGTGCTCAGAGCCCGTATTATCTATAAGTTGTATGTCTTTCATGACAGCTTTTCCTCTCGCACCTGGCACTGTTTTATTTCTCATGTACTAGTTGATCTTTTAACTTTTTGCTTACTCTGCTTTTGTGAAAAATTTGCTTCAGCTAGGTTCCCCCTCCCTTTTAAAACTAGGGTATAAAAGGTCACGTAACTTTTTCTTAGGGGCCGAGAGAATTTTGGATGTTAGCCACCTCTCCGTCGTTGGCATAATAAAGGACTCATAATTCAATCTCAGAGTGTGGTGCATTCCTTGACTCGCTCAGGTACAACGGGATGAAGCTACTGGGAGGTCAGGCCCGCTCTTCTGCTCTGTGGGTATATATGCCTGAGTGCATATGTACATTTGGGCATGCAGGCTCTGTGTGTGTGTGTGTGTGTGTGTGTGTGTGTGTGTGTGTGTCTGTAAGTCTGTAAGTGTTGGGACCATTGCTGGACAAGGTCGGGACTCTCCCCAAAGGAGCTCTGGATTGAAACCTTGTTCCATCATTTCTAGCTGGGTCACTAAGGCCAAATCATCCCTCCCCTGTGGGCCTGCATTTTCTTCACTGTAAAATAGGAGTAATCCTTGCCTCATTCCTTGTGTTTCTTAAGAGAAGTCTGCGAACCTCAAAGAAGACCACGAGGAAGAAACTGAAAAGGGCAAACACCCACAGAGGCAGAATGGCCTTATGGTTAGAGTATAGACAGCCTCCATTGAAGTCCCAGCTCCCCCGATTACTACTAGGTGCATGACCTTGACTTTACCTCTCTGGGCCGTAGTTCCTCATTTGCAAAATGGGGAGAATATGAGTAGCTACCAAAATTGATCAAATCTAAGATTCTATCAATAATCAGATACCAATATTTTATGTACCATAAATAAATCAAAAAGGCCACTAGTTGGCATTGCCCTGATTTTTCTGACCTGAGATGTGGCTGCAGAGCAGCTCAAACTTCCACGGAAGGTGTATGTGGCACTGTGGGATCATGACAAGTGACACTGGGCCACGGCAGCTGAGACCCCACACCTGGGAACTAGGCAGGGATACAGAATTCTCAAAGGATGGGTCACAAACCACATGCCATGTCTACCTCTGATTCTACCTGCATGACAGATGGCACCTGCTCCAGTCAGCGAGATTATGAACTACATTTAAGTCATTAACTAAAACTTAAATGCTACTGGGTGTTAAAGTGTGCTCTTTGAATGAAGAGACCCCCCCCTCCGCCCAAGTAGGCTTTGTGTGAGTAACATGGCTCTTTATTCATCTGGGTGCAGGTAGGCTGAGGCTGATAAGGGCATCAGGGAAGGGCAGTGGGATAGGAGTTGGTTTTATAGGTTGGGGCAAATCTTTTGGGGAGAGGGCAGGGGTGTTACGGAGTAAGATCAGTTATGGTGGTGGGAGTAAGGGCAAGGAATATATGTTACCATAAGTTCACTTACAATGGTGGGTGGGGTAAGGTGTAAGAGCAGTTAAGATGGTAGGGTGAGGTGAGGAGTATTCATATTATCATAAGAACAGTTAAGATGGCAGGGGGGGCTGAGAAGCTCAATGTCCAGGGGAAGCCCCGCTCAGTGATCAGGGATAATGGCAAGTGCAGGCGGGGAGGGCGGTGATGAGCTTCCACCACCCGGGAATGAGAAACTTGAGACATAGACTACATTTGGTTGCAGAAAAAATAAATTGTGTTTCTTGTGTAAACCAAAAAGTATCTGAGACAAGTCTCTGTCAATTTAGAAGTTTATTTTGCCAAGATTAAGGACATGCCCATGACAGCCTCAGGAGGTCCTGACGCCATGTGCCAAGGTGGTTGGGATAGGCCTTGCTTTTATACATTTTAGGGAGACATAAGGCATCAGTCAATACATGTAAGATGTGCATTGGTTGAGTCTGGAAAGGAGGGACAACTTGCAGCCGGGAGGGAGTGGTTCCAGGTCAAAGGTGGACTTAAAGGCTTTCTGATTAGCAATTGGTTGAAAGAATTTATTTAAAGACCTGGATTCAATAGAAGGGAGCGTCTGCGTTAAGATAAGGGGTTGTGGAGACCAAGGTTTTTATTATGCAGACGAAGACTCCAGATAGCAGGCTTCAGAGAGAATAGATTATAAATGTTCCTTATCAGACTTAAAGAGTCTGTCTGTCTTAAGATCTCTGCTTTCCTGTTAATGCTGGTCAGCTGTGCCTGGATTCCAAAGGGACAAAGGTATGATGAGACATGCCCAACTACCCTTCCCATCATGGCCCCAAGAACGAGTGTTTCAGGTTTCCTTTAGAATGCCCTTGGCCAAGAGGAGGAGTCCATTCAGTTGGTTGGGGGCTTAGAATTTTATTTTTGGTTTACATTTGCGTATCTGAGTTTGTGTACTGGGAAACCCACACCTCCTACACGTTCCAATATACACGGCCCCGTAAATAGATGAACATTCATGTGTGTGTTGAGATACAGTATGTCCAGAAAAAAGAATCAAAGAAGAGATATCAAATGCTAACAGATTCCCTCTTGATGGGGTTACCTTGGTTTGGATCAGTTGGCCCACAGATTTGGCTACTGTCACAAAGATCAGAAAAGCAGTGGCTTTAACAAGGAGGGAGAGGGAAGGGTGAAACGGATGTGGTCCAGGATTACTCACAGAGCAGACTGACATGTGGGGACCAGGCTCTTTCTGTCTTTTTGCTCCACTCTCTGTAACACTTGGCTTCCACCTCATGACCTAGTCTGGCTGCCCAGGCCCCTCCATCACATCTGCATCCCATCTAATGAGAAGGGAGAGAGGGGAAAGGAAAGGCAGGTTTCTTTACTGTTTTTTCCCAGGGACACAATTGAAAGTTGCAGTTATCACTTCCTCTCACATGTCTTGGACATATCCTGGTCACATGGTCACACCACCTGCAAGGGATGCTGGGAAATGCAGTCTTTAGCCTCCTGTGGGCTCAGCTGAGACCTCTGTTGGAGTCCACCACAGCCCAGGTGCTCTCTCCACCCAATCCAGTTCCCTTGCCCTGCCCGCACCCAGCCTAGGTGTTGATCCTGACAGCATCTGCCAATTCAGTGTGCAAATCTCCTTCCCAGAGTCAGTTTCCCAGAGCACACCACCTAAAATGCACTGTAAAATGGCTACAATATGGTTGTAAGGATTAGATGTGATACTTAAAAATAAAACACTCCCGTTGAATAGGTGCTGAATAAATCATGAAACTGGCAAACACTCCTACAGACAGCACTGCCTCTTCCAGATGGTGTTCTAAGCCCTTTTCACACATAACATCATTCACTCCCTGCAGCCAGTCTGTGAGGGTAGTACTATCATTCCCATTTTACAGATGAGGAAGCCGAGGCTCAGAAAGGTTAAGTACTGCGCTCCAGCCGCCCAGTTTGTAATTAGTCTGATGCAGCACAGACACATGTCAACCAGTGGGTCAGGATTACAGGGCCAGAGCCAGGAGAACGGTGATGTGGGAAGGGAGCCTGGGCCTCGGTTGCTGATGCTGGGACCTTCCAGCCCTGTCGCCTCATGGGCTCTTCGAGGCTCCCATGCCACCACAGATGGAAGTGCTTTGTAAATTGTAGCACACAGGGCAGCCTGGAGGTGAGGTCATCTCTCGTGATTCTTTTTTTAACAATGATAATTGGGCCCATTTGTGGGGCATTCATCATGTGCCAGGCCCTACATTAAACGCCTGACAAACATTACGTCATTTACTTCTCACTCACCCTACAAGGCAGGCAGCTGCCACTGTGCTTCACTAGTCAGGCCACAGAGGCTCCGGGAGGTTGGGTCAATTACCTAAGGTCCCAGGGCTGGGAGGTGGCACGCACCCAGGTTGGAGTGAGGCTGAAGGGCATCTCTCACCTCGGGGCCTTTGGAAGCATGTGGTTTCTGCTTCACAGCTCACCTCGAACAGCCGCCTCTCAGGTTCCCTTGCACTGACCCTAAGTGGAGGGGGATTAGTTTCCCACGGATGGCCAGACCCCAGTGCAAGGGGGTCCAGGGAGTTCCTAGGAGAGTGGAGGAGACATAGCTTCATCCTGGGAAGGTCCCCGGTTTGAGGGGGAGGCTCAGTTTCTGCCCAGGCAGAGCCACCCGTCCAAGGGGTACCCCTGGGTGAGCTCCTGATGTGGTGGGAGAGACACAGGCTCTACCTCAGAGGAGACCCCAGTCTACTGGGGGAGGCTCGGCCTCTGCCCTTGCTCCCTGCTGACAGAGACTCTGGATGCCAGTAGATGCCCCAGGAAAGGAGAAGCAGGGATGAGAAGGGGCTGAGGAAGGAGGAAGCTGGGCAGGGCGCTGGCCAGAGGCCGGTCTCCCCAACGTCACCCTCCCAGGTCTGCCTGGGGCCTCTGTCACAAGCCTGTGAGTAATTCCCAGGTGGCTGCAGAGCCAGTCATGAGGACGTGATGGGGCCTCATGAGGAAGCCACGCAGGCCCCGGTGAGGAGGACCTGGTGAATCAGGGGCTCTCCAGCCGGCTTGTGCCCTGGGCCAGCTCCACTGTCTGCCTGGGCTGCACCTGCCCTTTGCTGCATAGCCCCAGGCCACTCTGTGTTTGCGGGCCTTAGTTCTCCATCTGCGAATGGGGGAATGGCCCTAGACTGCCTGTGTGGCCCAGTCATCTTAGGCAATAGACCCACCAGGAGCCCCCTACCTGGGAATCATGGTCCTGAAGACCTCCTGTCTCCGGTTCCTATTCTGGACGGCTCTGTCCCTCACACCTTCTCAGCTGCGTGCCCCCCAGAGAGTCCCTTTGGAGGATGTCTTTGCCATCACAGCTAAAGGCCAGTCCTTGGCTGCACAGAGACTTTGACTTCATGAACTGTGTACTCCTGGGTCGGATGGCATGCCGTGGTCCTGGTTCTCTTGCTGTCTGTCACCCCGCCCGCCAACCCTATGTTGGCAGGGTGCATGGGTTGGGGACACTCAGCCAGACAGCCCCTCTAGAAGAGCCACTCCCAGAGCTCGTGTCCAGTGGGGCTTTCCCTCAGGGGTGTCCCTAGTACAAGCCGTCGGGATAAATTATGAAGATGCTCGCCGCAGTTGCCCAGGCTCTACTGAGATGGGTGGAGTTATTTTCCCCTTCCTCATCCTCATAGTGAGGGCTTTGTATTACCCTACCCAAGGGAGTTTTGGTCTGGGACCCAAAGCCAGCACCCCTCAGATGCTATGCTTACGAGCTGGGACTGTGTATATCTTGCACTTTTTTTTTGAGATGTAGTCTCGCTCTGTCACCAGGCTAGAGTTGGTGTCATCTTGGCTCACTGCAACCTCCGCCTCCTGGGTTCAAGGGATTCTCCTGCCTCAGCCTCCTGAGTAGCTGGGACTACAGGAGTATGCCACCACGCCCAGTCAATTTTTTTTTTTTTGTATTTTTAGTAGAGATGGGGTTTCACCATGTTAGCCATGATGGTCTCGATCTCCTGACCTCGTGATCTGCCCACCTCGGCCTCCCAAAGTACTGGGATTACAGGCATGAGTCACCACGCCCGGCCTATCTTGCACATTTTTGTAGCCCAGTTCTGGGTTCCAGGTCTGGCACATAGTAGGTGTTCAGTACGTATTTGTAGACTCAGTGGGTGACTGGCTGGTGGAAGAGATGCATCAAATGTCGTCTGCACAAAGGGGCGGCAGGGACTGTCGGGAGGAGAGAGGGTAACGGCCTGTGAGGGCCCAGCATGTGCTGGACGCACAGTCAGGGCCTGGCGTGGGCCGACTGTGGTTGACACCGGGCTGCAGTTTGACAGGGCTGAGTGATGTGAGCTTGCACCTGTTGCCCTGGGTTCTTTCGGGCCTTGATTCAGATTCCTGCCCATGGCCTTTCGGGGGGGTCCAGGCCAGCATCTGTCAGAGGAGCTCAGAACTTCTGAAAACTCAGTCTCCAGCTCCCAAGGACTTGTGGGGCCATCCAGACCCTGATGTTGCCGTTGGCTGTGCCGACAGCAGTAACCAGGAGAGCAGCCAGCAGCCTTTACAGGACTCCATCTGAAAAAGCAAAGCCGAGGCAGGACTTCACACGGAGGGTGACTCCTGGGCCGGGCCTGGCTTTGGATCAGTCCCCAGGGTTTCTGCTGAGCACCTGCTGGGCGCCTCCCTGGGGAGGGGCAGGCTCTGCTAATGCTGTGAGAGGCAGCTGCTGACATGGAGTTTGGTGTCAGGCAGACTTGAAGTCAAATCCTGGCTGGTGACCAGGGAGAAATCCCTTGACCCCTCTGAGCCTGTTTCCTCAAGTGGCCTGATGATCAGGAGGACTAAGTGATGCCTGCTGGAGCACTGAGAAAACAGCTCCTATCTTCTACATTTAGTTCTAGGATACGGTCTTGACCCTAAGCATCTCTCTCTCATTCCAGCTGGGGAGATGGATTTGGAAAGAAGAAGGCTGGTAGTTCATAAATTCCACCATGGCATGGATCCCATGTGACATGCAACTGGGAAGAGCTGAGGCAGAAATTCATCTAGGTTAGAGGGATCAGGGAGGGCTTTCTGGAGGAGGTGGCTCCTGGGCTGAGCCCAAGGTAGGAACAGACTGTGGACAGGTGGATGGGAGAAGACAGGGTATGTGGGCAGGGGGACAAGGTGTGGGAGCTGTGGTGGTGGGTAGGACCCATACACTGAACCTAGATACAGTGTTAAGGGGAGGCAGTGGGGTGACCTGTGGACTCTCAAGGACAATTTGGGGTGTAACAAAATGGGGTAGGAGGCAGGGCCCACAGTCTTCTGGTGGGGGTGCAGGTGAAGGTCACTGAGTTGGCCTGGTTTAAGGAATGTTTATTTTTTCAGCACCCAGCAGAGTTGAAAATAGGTCTTGGCAGTTCTGGGGAGAGTTGGGGGTGGGAGGCTACAGCCTCCCATCGCCTTCAGGATAAAGTCCAAGCCTTCAGCCTGGCCTACAGGGCCCTTTGGGATTGGGCTTCTTCTAACTTCTCCAGCCTGAGCGTCTCCACCCCAATCCTCTAGCCATGCCGAGGCACACCGAGTTCCCTCAGCATGCCTCTGCGCCACTCTTCTGCCTTCCCTCATGCCCACGTGGCAAACCCCTACAACTCCTTAAAACTTGGGTTAACATGACCTTCTCCATGATATCTGCCTTGATCTGCCAGGAGGATGGTGGTAGGAGACCCTCCTCTGTATCTCATAGCACCTGCTGTCCACATCCATCATAGCCAAGTGGTTTTGCTCTCATGATAACTGACTATGCGACCTTGGTCAAGTTAATAAACTTCTCTGTGTCTCAGTTTCCTAATCTGCAAAATAAGGGCAATCATTGTAGCTGCCCTGGTTGGGCTAACACTTGTAAAGACTGTAGAAGAGCACCTGGCACTTAATAAATGGTAAATATTACCCATGATTAGAATAATTATTCTTACCTCAGGGCTGTTATGAGGATTAGAAGTCAAGCGCTTGTATCATGCTTGCACCACAGTGAGCCCTAACAAATGAGAGCTCTCATCCCCACCTTCTTCACTGTCCCCCCATCCCCTCCACAAGCCTCACTGTCCTCAACACCGTCCCCACTGCCATCTTCATCAGCCCTACTGCCATCACCGCCATCCCACCACCATTCCCATTCCCATCCCCATCCCCAACATCCCCACCATCCCCACCATCTCCA
>PVKV010010191.1:0-10000 GCA_004027835.1 Alouatta palliata
GGACCCCCATCACCCCCAATAACACAGACCTGAAGTCACACCTCATGTCACCCCAACAACACAGACCTGAAGTCGCACCTCATGTCACCCCAACAACATACACCTGTAGTCACACCCCGTGTCACCCCAACAGCACAGGCCTGAAGTCACACCCCGTGTCACCCCAATAGCACAGGCCTGAAGTCACACCCCATGTCACCCCAACAGCACAGGCCTGAAGTCACACTCCATGTCACCCCAACAGCACAGCCCTCAATCATACCACGGATATTTCTTGTCCTTTCTTTCAATCCTAGTCCCAGAGAAACTGCAAAAACGAGTCAAGCGAACCTTGCCGCTCTCTGTCACCTTTTCCTGGATGATCCTTTCGAATAGGATCAACCAACAAGCAAATCCAAGTGTTGGTGTGTGGGACACAGACCCCAGGAACCCAAGAATTCTGAAGTCCCAGAGCCTTCCAGTGTTGACATCTCCCAAGACTGCTGTCTTGGATTCTCAAACTCTGTGAAACCAAGAAATGACAGATCTTGCCTACTAGACTCTTAACTCAGACGCCCAGAATTCCGGGGTTGGAAGGGAGGGCAGAGGCCCAGCCTGCGATGAGGGGTAGTCTCCTCTTTCCTGACCCTGACATGGCATTCTTCACCCTGGATTCCAGGGGGAAGGGTGTCCCTGGCTCTGCCACCTCTTCTTTAATATTCCTCTTCTCTCTCCAAACCTCTGCCCCGTAACAATGGAGCCACTCGAGGGCCTCCTGCTCCCCGGGCCTCCCTCTCCCCTCGCTCACCCTCCACCCTCTAAACAAGATTACCTGCCCCTGAGCCTCCTTCTCTCCCTCTGGGGATGCTGGGATGATCCACACAGTTTAGATATGGAATCTCTCCCATCTTAAATGCCCCCTTCCTTGAATTTCCTAGTTCTCTTTTCTTCCCAGACACATGAAAACCTGTCCATACTCCCTGTGTCTGTTCCCTGTCTCCCTGCCCACCCCAGGCCTCTGAAGCTGTTGGCACCACCCATGGCCTTCCGGTGGCCAGACCTGGTGGGCACGTGCCAGCGTCATGCCATAGTGACCCCGGCTGGTGACAGTGATCACTTAGCCTGACCCCACTGTCTCTTGCCCACGTCCCTGGAAGGACTCACTTCTTTGTCAGAAACTAGTTACCAAAGGGGGCAAGTGTCCTGTTGGAGATTCGGGGGGTTCAGGGCACCTCTGATTTCCACGTTAGCCTGTGAAATGGCCTTGGGCCCCGGCTGTGCAGCAGGGGGTCATGGTAAGGGAGAGGCACCCCTGACTGTGCGCCTGTGGGTTTAGGGGGGACACTGAAGCGCCCGGGAGTCCTTTGGCCCTGGAATCATTTTATTGAGGATCGAGGGTGCCAGAGAGAGTTACAGCACCCAAGGAAACAAGACCATTGTTGCTGTAATCAGAATCAACATCCAAGATGTCTGACGACCAAACGTGTGTCTGAGACCTCTGGGATGGCTGGAGGGGAAGCTGTGGCCAGGACGGGGCCAGGATGAGGACAAGGTCAAGGGCCACAGGCGCGACACCAGCCGGAGCCTCTGCTTGTGCCCCCTGCTACCCCTCTGACTCTGGGGACTTGGCTCCCATTGTGGGGGGGCTGCCTCTAGGGGAGGGAGGAGAGGAAGTGGTACCTCCTGTTCTGGATCGTCCACTGGCCCTGCGTGCATGGCAAATCGGACTTCTGCCTCCGCAGTGCATAGGCGTCAAACCAGAGGGCCAAGCCATAGTCCAGCGAGGGCACCTGGGAGAGAGGAGAGGGCCATCAGGTGGCCATGGGTGTGACCAGGCCGGTGGGCCATCAGGTGGCCGTGGGTGTGACCAGGCTGGTGGGCCATCAGGTGGCCCACGGGGTGTGCCCAGGTTGGTGAACCCACTCCTTAACAACAAAGAGAAGGAGACACAGAATCCCAGGTGGGGATACAGTCTATCAGTCACTCAACAAACAGGCATTGCTGTAACCCCCAGAGGGAGACCTTGCCCACACCCCTCTCCACCCTGGCAGGATTTGTACCCAGGGCTCAGCCTGTGGAGGCTTCAGCAGAGGTGGGACCCTATCCCCTCTCATCCTGGGTCCCCAGGGACCTGGGGGGTGCTTGGGGCAGAGGGCAGGTGATCAGGCAAGGTGGGGACTCACCGTGAAGTGCCAGGAGCAGTGGGTGCGGGGCGAGTAGTAGCTGGGGAAGTACGGGGTGCTGAGGACGCCCTGGGAGTCCAGCCTGTCATCCAGCGTCAGGTTCACCGCGCAGGCTGGGCCAGGAGAGCAGCCGTTACACAGGGTCCCCTGGCCACACCTCCCAGCAGCCAGGCGCAGCTTGTAACCCCACCCCCCCACCACCTCTACCAGCAAAGCCCAGCAGTTGAATGTGACTGTGTGAGCCTGGGCCTCAGTTTCCTCATCTGGAAAACGGGGACAATAATAGCACATGCCTCATAGGGTAGTAGAGTGGACTGAAGAGACATAAAACAGACAGACTGGCAGGTAGTAAGTGCTTGATCTGTGTCTGTTATTGACACCCTCGGGACAGCACTCGCCAGTTTACAAAATGCATTCGCACCTGCGCAGGCCTCACAGCGTGAGCTGTGCCCCCTTCCGAAGATGAGGTTCACAGAAAAGGGATGTCTTGGTTGGGGCTACTTAGGGAGAGGCTGAGGGGTCCAGGGGGCAGGACAGGAGCATCCTCAGCTGCCTCAGCCACCTCTCCATGGGGCCAGGGTCCCCAAAGCCCCTTGTTCCCTCCCCGCTCGAGCCTGTGTCAAACTCCCAACAGAACAACTCTACTACCCACTTAGCCCCCTGGCGTGGCCAGCTGGGGACCCAGGTCCCTGCCGGAGAGCATCTGGATGAACCGAGGAGAGGGAGGTGACCCAGAGTGGGAGGGAGCAGAGTGAGGAGAGGGGTTGGGAAGAAGCAGCTGCCAGCACTCGGTGGCCTCCTCTCTGCCGCCCTCCCCTCCCGAGCTCCAGAAATGCAAAGTTTGAGCCTCCTGCCCAGAGGCACACTGGCCCAGGCCCAGAACAGCTGTCCAGCACAGGGTGGGATCTGCCCTTCCTGGGAAGGGGGCGAGGAGGGAGGTCCCGAAGCAGGGTGGGGGCTGGGAGGCAGTAGGGACCCGCCACACCAGGGGCCATGGCCTGGCTGTACTGTCATCGCCCCTCAGGTGCCCTCTTGCCTTGGCTGTGCGCGGACTGTCTAGGGTGGAATCAAAGGCGTTCTCAGTCGTGCTGGAACAGACCCGCGTTCCAGGCCCAGCCACTGGAGGGTGCGGGGGCGGGTGGGGAGCAGAGGGGAGGGGACGCAGGCTCACCGGAGTGCGGAGGGACTTAGCACAGAAAAGAGAAAAGCAGAAAGAAGGAGGGAGAGAGAAAGGAGGGAGGCGAAGGAGACGGACAGATGGGTGGAGGGTGAGGGAGAAGAGGGGAGCGGAATCGCAAATGGTGGAAGGAAGAGGGGTGCAGGGTGGGGAGTGGAGAGCAGCGGGAGCTTCCAGAACCTTCCCTCTCCCCATCCCATCCGCAGTTTGGGCAAAGAAGGAGTGAGCCCAGTGGAGGGCCCTGGGATTCTACTGCCACCCCTCCCCTGCCCCAGGGGACCCCTGGCCCCTCACCCTGGAAGACCACCGGCTGCACGGAGAGCAGGAAGGGGTCGTAGTAGCTGTGCAGGCCCTTTTTCCAGACCACCGCCATGACGGCCCCCGACGCCAGGACCTCCACCACGGGCTCCTGGCGGCTGCAGCCGTACACCCTGGCGGAGCAGAGCGAGGCAGCAAGGGTGGGCCGGGGTCTGGGAGGGGAGTGGCAGGGAGGATGGAAGGTGGCTGCTGGGGGAGGCGGGCGGTAGTCTGGACATCTGGGTTCTGGGCCCAGGTCTGCTACCAGACCACTGTCTGTCCATGGGGAGGTGTCTGTGTCTCCTTGGCTCCAGAGGACAGACGGAGGGTCCTCCAAGGGCCAGTCCAGCTTCTCAGGTGAGAGAGGCCAGGAGGTTCCCCAGACTTCTGGAACTTACAGTTTTATGAAGATGGCTTGCTTGAGACCCATGCTCCCTTCCCAGCCCCCTCTCCCCACTACAGAATCACTGTGACCCCTAGCGTCCCTGGCAGGGAGACTAGACTGGCATCTGCAGCGACCACTCCTTCTGGCTGCCCTGTGCGGTGCACAACTCCTGGCCTTGTTCAAGACTGGGATGAGGAAAGCAGGTGTGGTCTGGTGACCCCCAGGGTACCCCAGAAATCTGCCCAGAGCTTGGCGCCTGGGAGGTTCAAGAACAAATATCTATATCTTAGACTTCTGGGCTTTTAGAAGTCTGGAATGTCAGCCCTGAAAAGACCCTGGTGACACTGTCGAGGTCAGCTGCATGACTCCCAGATGGGGAAACTGAGGCCCCACCGGCAGTCCATGGCAGAGACAGGCCTGCGCTAGGCACTGTCCTTGATGGCTGGTACTCTCTTGCACATATGTAGGTGCCCCTGGTCTGCCATCTCAGACAGAGGTGTTCCAGCTCCCCTTCACCCTCTCACCAACCTCCACCAAGCTTCCCAGTGCCAATGACAGCACTCTCTGGAGTCCCAGCTCATCCCATAGACCAACTTATAAGAAACTAACAGCCCGCCTCCCCTGAGTGGGCAACCCAATAGCCTCCCTGACTGTGTGTCGGCCCCTGGGCCTGACCCATCATTTTAGAGCTTCTCCTAGGGTCTGGCACCAGGGAACCACCAGGAGCCACAGCGAGTAGGAACAGAGCTGGGCCTGGCAGTCAGGTCCCTTCCCAACCTCAGGCTGAGGGACACCCAGAGAAGCCCAGGGGAAACCCCTAAGCATCCCCACCCTCTTTGGTCCTGGAAGTCAGATGGTGTCTGGCTTCTCTGCGCTTCCCAGAGCCCTCCAGGAACTCAGCCCACACACACCCCCAGACTGGGGTCACACCCAGCAGGGCAGCAGGAAGGGTGACAAGGAGACAGCAGCCCAGAGAGGTTCTGGGGGAGGGGTGTGGCAAGAACCTCTGCCAGCTCACGTTGAAAGACTGCCCTTGATCTGAGCACACTGGTTTCCTCCCATCTGCCTGGAGGCTGTCCACGGCCCACGTGAGACCGAGGAGGCATGAGCCTGGAGCCCAGCACAGAGTAAGTGCTCAATAAACAACTGCTGAGAACTGCCCAGCCCAGCATCTTCCCCATCTCCTGCAGAGCTTCGCAGGCCAATACCTGTCTCCCCGTTCTGTGGGAGGGTGACCAGGTTCCTGAAGGTCAAGGCCATTTCCAGTCCCTCCTCCCCACCCCCTACTGCCTGCCTTCTGGTTCTAATGACTTCTGCACTCCACACCATATCTCATGCCCTAAAGCCCTACTCCTCTGCTCAAGAACTATCAACAGCTCCCCACTTACCAAAGTCCAAACTGCTCCTGCCACTCAATGCCTTTTGTGGCCAGACCTAATTAGACTATATATAATGATAGCAATAATGGCTAGCATTTCCTGGGCACTCACTAGGTGTGAAGATCATAGCACAGACAGTCTGATTTAAATCTTCCAGTGATCTTGGAAGGTAAGCATGATTGTGAACCCATTTTACAGTTTTAAAAAAATCAACGTGCTGGGAGGCAAAGTAACTTGCCTTAGGGTACACAGCTAGGAGGCAGGAGTTCCTCATCACAGCCCCACACCCACACCCACACACCAGTGAGCCTCTCTGCTCTCACGTTTAACCCACGAGCTTTGACGCATTGCTACAACTTGCAAGGCAGCACCACCTACATCATTCATTCATTCACTCAGAACAGATCCTGCACACCTACTGTGCATTTGGTCTAAGCACCAGGGTCTGGCAGTGAAGATATCCCCTCCCACGGAGCATCTAGTATCTCATTTAAACCCCAGCAGAAGCCTGGGAAGCAGGGAGGGTGGGTGTTCGGCCAGGAGGCAGTCAGGATTTAGGAATGAGCCTGGGGGTTGAAAGTCCAGGCTGCGCCCAGACTCTGAAGCATGCCAACAAGCCACAGTGCTTCCCAGAGCTGACCTTACCGGTCATCTAGAACAACAGCTTTGTTACAGACAGGAAGACTGAGGCTCGACGAGCCGTCTCCAGCCTCCTCTCCCCTATCCCCGCTAGGCTCTCAGGTGCCCAGGCCTAAGGTCGTACCACCCCTCGTCTAAGAATGCTGCCTGTGACTTTTGACCGCCCCCATCAGCCAGTCCCCTCTCCAGCCCTCCGTCCCGCCCGCCTTCCCAGGGACTCACGAGGTGATGAGTCTCTTCTCCAGGGGCCCAGCCACGTCATACATGGCCAGTCGGTCCCGGCACTCGGCCAGCGTCCACTCCAGCCGGAGTTTGAGCATGAGGTCCTCGGGGCCCTGCAGATGCCACAGGCAGCTGGAGGCCAGGTGGTCGGGCCCCTTCAGCCGGAGGACCTGGCCCTGGCCCACGTATCTGTAGCGGTAACAGCCTGGAGGGGGACAGGGGCACAGCCCCTGACTCCGGTGAGCCAGAAGGAGGAGACCCTGGAAGCCAGATCCCTCGAGGTCCTCCCCTAGGCAGGATGGGGTGGGCAGGGGAGACTGGTGGGGACAGACAGACACGCTGTAGCCCGAATCCTTCTCTTTCCTGGCTGCGTTCCCTTGTCAGTATCCTCATTCACGCGTTCATTCATTGGTTCAGTCGTGCACTCATGGAACAGACACCCACTGAGCTTCATGCCTTCTGAGAGCCCAGGTAAAGATTCAGTCGCTGCCTGGGGCCGTGGACAACAGCGGGGACAGACAGATGAAGAACAGTCAGGGAAGCTCAGGAGGTGACGGCTCCAAACCCAGCCTGTGGACTGGGGGCGTCCTGGGGGTCCCAGCGTGAGCAAAGAGGCTGGGGCGAGCTGGGCAGCTTTGAGGAAAGTGGACACAGGGCATGTGTAGCCAGAGGACAAGCTAAAGGCAGGGAGGCGGGGCCCAGGCCACTCCCAGGATGGGCACCGCTTTCTCCTGCAGCCGTGGGGGACCACGGAAGGTTGCGCAAGGCTGGGACACGGGCTGGCTTGGACCACACACTCCTCTGGCTGCTGTGAGCTACACTGTGGAGACCAGTGAGGCCACGTGCAGGGAAGAGGAGAGGGGATGAGGGCTTCACTTCCCGTAGAGAGAAGGGAGTGCCCAAAGGAGGAGTCTGGGAGGCTGCCCTGGTGGGAGGACATGAGCTTTGAGCTACTGATGGTGAAGCCATCAGAATAAAACGGGTACTTATCAGGCATTTGCTACAGGCCAGAAACAGAGCGGAATGCCTTCCACTCACTGTCTCACTGAATACCCACAACAGCTCTATGAGATACTTGCAATGACTGTGCCCATTGCACAGACCTGGGTTTGCCCAGCCACCACCTGATCTTTCCTGGGCCTCAGCTTCCTCATCTGTGGAACAGGACGATAACCCAACCCTGGCAGGACCGCCAGCAGGCTGTGGAATGATGCACCTTTGAGTGCCCAGCACAGCGCCTCGCACAGTAGGGGCTCCGTGAAGGCAGTGCCTGTTCCTCAGGTGGGTGTGAGGGAGAGGGAGCAGGTATGGCTGGAGAGAAAGGCCTGCGACTTGTCACCCTGCAGCCGGCCCCGCCTGAGGCTCAGACCCAGCGCATCTCACGGTTGCCTCACTTCACACCTCCTTCGCCATCACACCCTATACCCCTACCCCACACACCAGTGAGCCTCTGCTCTTCCATCTAATCCGTCAGCTCTGACGCACTGCCAGAACTTCCAAAGCAGTACCACCCGCATCATTCATTCATTCATTCATTCAAACAGTGACTGTGCACCTACTGTGTGTCTCATCTAGGCACCAGGGTCTGGCAGTGAACATATCCTCTCTCCTGGATAATCCAGTGTCTCATTTAAACTTCCCCGGAAGCCTGGTGTTCTTCCAGGAGCCAGTGGGGATTTAGGAATGAACCTGGGATGTGGGAGGCAGCCGGGTGACATGAAATTATAAAACCTGAGTTTTGGCTGGGCACAGTGGCTCACACCTGTAATCCCAGCACTTTGGGAGGTCGAGGCGGGTGGATCATGAGGTCAGGAGATCGAGACCATCCTGGTCAACACGGTGAAACCCCGTCTCTACTAAAAATACAAAAATGAGCCGGGCGTGGTGGCAGGTGCCTGTAGTCCCAGCTACTCAGGAGGCTGAGGCAGGAGAATCACTTGAACCTGGTGGCAGGGGGCGGAGGTTGCAGTGAGCCGAGATCGTGCCGCTGCACTCCAGCCTGAGCGACAGAGTGAGACTCCATCTCAAAAAATAAAAATAAAAAATAATCTGAGTTTTCAGTCTATTTTCTCTGCTTTAAAATGTCTTCTTTGGAAGACCACAGACAAGCAAAGGTCCCCCTGTCAGCTTGGTCAGCCTGAGGACAGCACCCCAGACTAGCCGTCTGCTGGGCCCCCAGGGGAGAGTGGGTAGGGGTAGGGAACTGGAGAGAAGGAGGGAGGGGCACTACCCTCCCCACCTAGCACCAACACCCAGCAGCTGCGTGAGTCTGGGCCAGTGGCTCAGCCACTCCGAGTTTTGTCAAACGGAAGCCATGATCATCCCTGTCCTATGACCTCCTCTGGGCAGTGCCGAGGACCAGGAAGGGAACGGAGGTGAATACACTTTGCTCTGAGGCTGCCACCTGTGGCTCAGCCCCTTCTCCCTGACCCCTTCCACCCCGACTCCAGTGGGGAGCTGACCTTCCCAGGGAGAGACCAACAGTATCTGCCTAGGGAAGGGACAGGGCTGCCACCAGCAGTGGGGAAGACGTCCGGCTCTTCCAAGGGTTTTGTGTTCTTTAAATCTTGCTCTAAGCAGATTCTTTGCTCTTGCCACTTAATAATTACTTTTTTTTTTTTTTTTTTTGAGGTGAATTCAGTGGAGAGGTGTGTGCTAACCTCTTGATAATCAGAAATACCTTCAGCGAGCCTGACACCTCTTGAGGCTGGGAGGAAGTAACTGAACATGCCTGGGCCGTTCCCCTCTCCCAGCCTTTGCCCCTGCCATTCCCTCTGCCCAGGGAGCCCCTACCCCCTGCCAGGTCTGAATCTATTTCTTTTTCTTTTTAAAATTATTTGTTGAGACAGCCTGTCACCCAGGCGGGAATGCAGTGGTGCCACACAGCAGCTCGTTGCAGCCTTGACCTCCTGAGCTCGAGTGATCTCCCACTTAGCTTCTCCTCCTCTGCCCCTAAGTAGCTAGGACTGCGAGTGCATGCCACCATGGCGAGCTATTTTTTCCCCCTAAGACGGAGTCTCACTTTATTGCCAGGCTGGAGTGCAATGGCACCATCTTGGCTCACTGCAACCTCTGCCCCCTGGGTTCAAGTGATTCTCCTGCCTCAGCCTCCAGAGTAGCTGGGATTATGGGAGTGGACCACCATGCCAGGCTAATTTTGTATTTTTAGTAGAGATGGGGTTTTGCCATCTTGGCCAGGCTGGTCTTGAACTCCTGACCTCAGATGATCAGCTCAACTCAGCCTCCCAGGGTGCTGGGATTACAGGCGTGAGCCACCATGCCCGGGCCTGTGCCCAAATCTGATGCCCTCTCCATGAAGTCTTCCAGGATCCCCCAGTCAGGAGCAACCCCTTCTGCCTATAGATCTGGGGCTCTGTGTGAGGCCCGTGACACTCCCTCTCTGCTTTGGAAGGAACAATTCCCTCTCTCCAGCACCTCTGGGGCCTCCATTCTCACACTGGCACTTGTTATGAGAATCTGTTTGTGTGTCTGTCTTCCTCACGGGGCTTGAAGCTCCTCCAAGGGCAGGGGTGAGGATGTGGTCATCCTGGTATCCTCAGCACAGGAATGGGGCCTGGCATGGAGGAAGTGCTCTGAAAGTCGACTTAAAGGATTTGAGTGGTTATCTCTGCCCCTTGAGACTCTGTGCTCTGGACGTGCACTGAAGCTGTCACCTCATTCATGCATTCATTCATTTGTTCAATCGTTCACCCATGAAACGAACACCCACTGAGCACAG
>PVKV010010191.1:15000-76975 GCA_004027835.1 Alouatta palliata
CCGACAAACCTGCAGCCGGGTGCTCTTATCACCCCTGCTTTATGGAGGAGGAAACAGCCTCAGGCTGGGTCCCTCAGAAGCAGACCCTCCATTGAGAAGGTGGGGCAGGTGGTCGATTTGGAGGTGATTCTGGGAAACAGTAGTCGGGAGGGGAAGAGAGGTTGGAAAGTGGGCAACCAACCCGGGCCGTGAATGTACGGGGGAGAGCTGAGAGTGTCTGAGCTCGGCCCAGCAGGGCACCTCTGGGAGACAGCCTGGAACTTTGAACTGCGCCCGCTGCCAGGGCCAAGGAAGCTTCGGTACTGATCCACCCATGCTAGCACCCACGGCTCAAGGGTGCTCCTGAGAATATTGCCCCAGCACTTCTGGGCTACCCTGCTGGGCAGTCGTCCTGCAGCCTGAAAGTGGCAGGCAGTAGACCAGCCTCCGTGCAGTGAGCCACTGTCCTGTAACGGAGAGGCAGGAGGGGACCACTGTCCTGTAACGGAGGGGCAGGAGGGGGCCACCATCCTGTAACAGAGGGGCGGGAGGGCGACACCACCCTGTAATGGAGGGGCAGGAGGGAGACACTGCTCTGTAACAGCGGGGCAGGAGGGGGATGGAGGGGCAGGAAGGGGCCACGATCCTATAAGGGAGGGGCAGGAGGGGGACACTGTCCTGTAAGGGAGGGGTGGGAGGGGGCCACCACCATGTAACGGAGGGGCAGGAGGGGGCTACCACCCTGTAATGGAGGGGAAGGAGGGGGACACTGCTCTGTAACAGTGGGGCAGGAGGGGGCCACCGTCCTGTAAGGGAGGGGCGGGAGGGGGCCACCACCCTGTAACGGAGGGGCAGGAGTGGGTCATCGACAGTGTCAGCTGCACTTTGGGACCTTTCCCAAGGTCATGCTCCACCCCTGGTAAGAGGCGTGATCAGGGTCTAATGCGAGTGCGATTGACCCAAGCACCCACTGACTTCCCCATCTCCCTCAACGTGGGGCAGGGCTGTGATCCCCGTGAGTGCTCCAGATGGGTCACCAATTGAGTTCTTGTGATCAGACCCCACCCTCTCTTTTCACTCCCACACTCCCTCCCTCCCATCCCCTAAATCCTTTCCTACCATCTTCTGGGCTTTGGCAGTTTCACTGCGGAAGGCACTAGATTCCCGGCGGGCCAGATCCTGGGAGAAACGGCGATTGAGCACACGCAGGCTGCCTGAGTACACCTGGCTGACCGTCACCTCCGCCTTGTACCCTGCCCAGGAAGGAACCAGCAGCGTTACCGGAGGAAGTCGATGGAAAAGGCTCCTGTCCCTTCCATGCCTTCTCCTGCCACCCACACCCTCAGCTCAGCCACAGTGTCTTGGGTCTCCACAATACCATCATCATCGTCGTCGTCATCTTTGTCACTACCGTTGTCATCATGGTTACCTAAAGCTTACTTGATGACAAACTGGCTGCAAGGTGCCAGGGAGGTGAGAGGCCCTGGATGGATGGTGTCCTACAGGCTCCCAGTAAGCGGCTGACATAGCAACCAGTCCAGAACACGGATGACATGAAGGCCAGGAAATCCCCTGGGTCCAGAAGGCTGAGGTCATGGGTCAGCCCCACAAGGCATCCTTCCACTGGTCAGGCCGTCCAGGGATCCCACAGGTGTGAGCTAAGCACCTGCTACTTGGGATATGCTAGTTAGCCAAGACAGATGTGTCTCCCCTCGGGAAGCTGACAGTGGTGGGTGAGAAAGGCGTGGCTCTGGCTGGGCACGGTGGCTCACGCCTGTAATCCCAGCACTTTGGGAGGCCCAGGTGGGTGGATTACCTGAGGTCAGGAGATTGAGACCAGCCTGGCCAACATGGTGAAACCCTGTCTCTAATAGAAATACAAAAATTAGCCGGGCGTGGTGGCGGGCACCTGTAGTCCCAGCTACTTGGGAGGCTGAGGCAGGAGAATTGCTTGAATCTGGTAGGCGGAGGTTGCGGTGAGGGGAGATCGCGCCATTGCACTCCAGCCTGGGCATCAAGAGCGAAAATCTGTCTCAAAACAACAGCAAAAAGAAAGGCGTGGCTCTGGGAGGCACACAGTATGCGGCATCCGTGTGTGAGCAGTGCCATGTAGGAACTGAGCCGAAGCACTTGGGACTGTGAGAACAAAACAATGAACAGAACAATACAGAAAAAACTGCCCTTAATAGCTTGAAGACTAGCAAGGAATCATATGGTAAACAGCATATGATGTATAACAGGATAGAGGTGGTCCGTGCAGGGGCAATCAGGGCGTGGGGTGGGCTGCGGTGCGGAGCCCAGGGAAGAAGGTGATGTGTATCTATGCAAAGAGTGTCCCAGGTAGGGACAGGTGCAAAGGCCCTGGGGCAGCAGTTTGCCTGGTGTGTTTCAAGAGCAGCAAAGAGTGAGCAAGGAGACAGCAGGAGGGGATGAGAGGGAGACGGGGAGAGGCCAGGTAGGGTTTGCCGGACTTAGGAGGACTTGGGCTTTCACTCCAGGTAAGACGGGAGCCATGGGAGGTTTTAAGCCGCAAAGTTAGAAAATTTGGTTTGATTTATCAAATGTTCCCTCTGCTGTTATGTGGAGAAAGGCCCTAAGGAGGCAGGTCAGAGGCAGAGAGAGCATCAAGGACATGCCAGCAGGGCTCTCGGGGACAGATGTCCAGGGGGACAGAGCCTGGCCCTGGCTGTGGCGGAGAGGGTGGGAAGTGATTGGCATCAGTCACTTTTGATGTATTTTGGAGTTAGAGATGACCAGGTTTGCTGGCAAATTAAGGCTGGGGTGGAAAAGAAAGAGGAGTGAGGGGAAGGTGCCAGAAAGAAGATAGTGGTCTTCACCTGGGGTGTGGGAGGTGCAGGTGTGGGGAAAATTATGCAGACACCTCACGGTCTGAACGCATGGGGTGTGAGATGCTCCTTAGACATGTGAGAGGAAGAACAGGGACAGCTCTAGAGTCAAGCTCAAGGGAGATGGCGGGGCTAGAAATGAAAATTTGGGTGTCAGCAGGGTACAAAGGGCCCTTGAAGCTAAGGGCAGCAGATGCGATCACGAAAGGAGTGAGTGGAGAGAGAAAGCAGAGGCCCCCCCATCAGCACGGACAACCTGCTGAGCAGAAAGAACCCCAGGTCAGCCCTAAGTCAAGGGAGGAAAGGGCTTCAGGGAGGTGGGGCGTGCCCCTGGATAAAGTGCAATGAAAAGTGAGAACTGGACGTTGGATTTAGCAGCCTGGCATGTTGGCCACCTTGACAAGGGCTGTTGGAGTTGGGGGCAAGGGGAGCCAAGGTGGACAGGGCACAGAGACGGGGATGTGGACTGACAGCTCCTTCGAGGAGTTTGCTGTCAAGGGAGCAGAGAAATGGGGGGCACCCCAGGGGACACTGGCAGATGCTGCTGCTGGGGGAGAGAGGACATCTCTGCTGGTCTCGGGCCACTGTGTGGGCAGAGGGGGCAGGCTCTGGGGCCCAGGAGGGGAGCACATGGTGCAGCTGGCAGGGCAGGGGCACCAGCATGTACGGGGCTTCTCTCTAAGCCATTTTGTTTGCTCACTGAAGCAGGAGACAGCGACAGGCGGGTGTTGGGAGCTTGAGAACACAGAAAACTCCTGCCCGGGAGGGCAGGAAAGGGACAGGACAGGGAAATATGTATGGTTGGTGGTATTAAGGGCCCTGCTACCATCCTCCTTGGGAAGCCGACCCCACGCTCTCCTCGGGCCAGGCTGCCCTCCCTGCTTGGGGCCTGTCCTGCCCCAGTGTCACCGACCACTTGCCAACCTCCTCTTCCAGACCAGGCAAGGCGAATGTCTCATCCACCTCCTTGCCCAGCACCCAGTCCCAGGAGCACAGCCTGGTCCACGTGGGAGGAGTCTTTCAAACAGCTCCCGAAATGCCTCATCCACCCTTAGTCCCTCTGTGGGGGTGTTGGCTTCCCCTAGCCGAGGCTTGGGAGCACTCACCCCTTGGGTTGTCAGCCCCATAGAGCACCTCTCCTGGGGTGGGGGGTGATTTACCCCAGGACCATAATCAGGGGGAATTAAACTCCTCTGCAAAGAGAAACAATTTGCAGGTGAGTTCCTGGCCCTCCAGCCCAGTGCCCTGTGGTCTACCCTGAAGACTAATTCGCCTGCTACCTACGGAGGCTCCCACAGCCCTGTGCTATTTGGGGCGCTGGCTTCCTGCCGGTGATGAAATGCACACAGCACCTACTGTCTGCATTGCTCGACTCTGGGTAGAATCACTGTGAGTCACTGCAAGCAGGCCCATGGCAGGCCTGGGGTCCCCAACAGGGTCACTCCCAGAGGCTGCTTCCAGACACCCCAACCCTGACCCCCTTGGATCTAAGCCTACGTGGATATCTCTCCACTGCTCCAAAGTTGGTTCCCAGGTTGCTTTCAACAGGCCTGGAATCCCATCAGGAGATTCAGCCAGTAAGAGCACTAGCCAACCTTTGTGGGATGTTTAATGGGATACCCCTGATCACACAGGCAAGCTGGGTTGTCCCTGCTGTGGCTTCCCAGGCCTACCTTCCTCTGTCCTAGTATATGCTACACTTTAGGGTAAGTGTCAGGTCTGATGCCTTGGCTAAATCACAAGGACAGGGGCTATCCCCAGAACCTGGCACACAGGACATGCTTGGCACTGACTAAATGAACAAAGGAATGAGTCTTCTACAGTGGACGGGAAGCATTTTATAGGCATAGTCCAATTTGATTTCTCCATTACTTCCCACTGTCAAAGGCAGAAGGAAGAGGATAGACTCCATCCATTTTAGAGAAAGGTAATAGATGCTCATTTGGGAGGCCGAGGTGGGCGGATCACGAGGTCAAGAGATCAAGACCATCCTGGCCAACATGGTGAAACCCCATCTCTACTAAAAATACAAAAATTAGCCGGGGATGGTGGCACGCGCCTGTGGTCCCAGCTACTCAGGAGGCTGAGGCAGAAGAATCGCTTGAACCCAGGAGATGGAGGTTGCAGTGAGCCAAGATTGCACCACTGCGCTCCAGCCTGGCAACAGAGCAAGACTCCATCTCAAAAAAAAAAAAAAAAAAAAAAAAAAGAGTGTTTATTCAATGAATGAATGAATGGAAGCCTGGATGAATGGGCCTAGAGCACAGGTCAATTGCTCCTGGGGCACCAGGGGACTGACTGAGGGCTGTGAGATCAGGGATCAGGGGGCATAATTAAGGACATGGGAGAGGCCCCCAAGGCTGGCTGCTCTCCAGCTGCCCACTCCATCCCCTATTCATGCTGGGCCCTGAAGACCCAGAGGGGATAGAACCACGGTCCCCACCCTAGAGGAGAACCCAGGCTGGGCTCAAGTGAGCAGAGGCACTAATTGGTACCAGGTACCATCAGTGCCTCTGGCCTCCTTCTTTAGGGCTGGGTTGGCTCCAAGCCTCTGGGGCAATGCAGGAAGACAGAAGGCAATGTTTATGCTCCCTGGGCTGGTTGGTTCACAAGAACTGGGTGCTAGGAGACCCCTCTTTCCCCACTCGGTGGGGAGCTTTGCGGCACTCTGCCCAAGCAGGGAGCAGACCTGAGCCATAGGACCTGGAACCAAGATCTGACAGCATCTCCAGCTGGCAGGATATGGAGGGAGACCCAGAGAGGAGAAAGGACTTGCCCAAGGTCACACATCAACATGCTAAGCATGGCTGAGCCTGGAACCCAGTGCTGTCCTGCTGTGCCTGCTACAGCCACCCCAAGTCCTCCCCAGGTGCCTCTCCTGGGCAGTCCCACGACATTACCTAGGAAATACCAGAGTAGCACTCCCACCAAAGCCAGCACAACCAGGGCCAGCCACAGGGGCACCAGGCGGAGGCAGTCCCGGGCTTTTCTCTTGGAGTCCTCATGGGCCTTGAACATCTCCTCTGGCTCTGCTTCCTCGCCATCACCTCCATCACCCTGCCCGCCAGTCACCTGGGGGGCCTCAGCCATGGGCATCCTGCTAGGGAAACAGACTGAAGTTGAAAACAGCCTAGCATCTGCAAGGGAGCCTCTGCTGGGCACTGGTGGTACATGGAAGCAGGACTTCCCTGCCTTTCAGAGTGGAAGGGTAACAACATTAGGCGGCAGTGAGTGGAAGTGAGCGCTGAGACAGCTCACAGAGGAGGGAAATGCATCTCAGAACAGCTCACCCTAGAGGGCAGGTGCCCGAGCTAGACTGGGTCTGGCTCAAGAACCCCATCTTTGCTTCCCACTGGTTTCCCTATGATTAGAGGACAGACGGAGGGCTCAGTGCCTGCACACCCACTCCCTAGAGGCTGCACCTACAGGCAGAACTGAAGTACCTGGGGTGCAGGCTTCTGCAGGCGTCTGACCTCTTGCCCTCATTTCCCTTCCACGCAAAGAATGCTGTTCCTTTCTCCTGGTTCTGATTCACAGAGTTTCTCACCATACCCACACAGTCAATGCACTTAGCCCCTGCCCCAGAATCCCAAGCCAGCACCGTGCTGGGTCAGGGATCTGCCTTCCTTCACAGAGTACTGTCTCTGTTAGAGACAGAATGCTCGTTCCTAGATACTGCAAGGAAAAATTAGCATTCAGACAAAATTCTCTCAGCAAGGCAATTTTACTTTCTGCAGAAAGGGTGCTCTTGTCAGCCATCTTGCCACAAGAGTACAATGAAAAAAGGAAAGGCAGGCATACTTATTCCTTAATCATTGCGTCTTTACTGCTGTGTCTGATCTCCATTGGTTGCAGCCCTCACGATCTAAACTAAAATTTGATTGGCTAACAACTTAAAACTTTTCTAAATAGGTAAAGGCAATGGAGAACAAAGGAAAAGAGGAAGTCCAAATAAGGAAGGGGCATAGGCTGTGAGCTGGGTCATGCCTGTGAGCACGTCCAGCACAGATATCTGGGTTAAAGTACAAGGACATGGAAGGTACTATGTGCCTGGGAGCTTGTCCAAGAGCTACATAGGATAGGGCTTAACAAAGAGTTACTAGCAAAAAATAAGACAATAAGGAGGCTTTAAAGAAAGTCTTTAAAACAAGCTATTATTTCTAACATTTATTATTATTACTCTTGGAAAAAAAAGGAAATTTTGAAGAAGAACTTCTTGCTTTCCACAGTCTCTCTCACCTCCCTACTCTCAAAGTCTCTCAGGGCAGAGGAAGGGATCAAAAACTAGTCTTCGTTTCATGCCCTCGTGAGACATTTCACACGTAGTTTTCAGGCCACACAGGGATGTGGAACCATTGTCCCATTTTTTCTTTCTAATGCCTATACTGCATTATATCACTTAAACCTCCAGTTCTGCACCCATCAGACACATGAGGAAACTGAGACCCAGAGTGTTCTAGCCATAACTCACTCTAGGGCTTTTCCTAGCCTCATTTTCCTTATGTGATTTGAAAACCTGGCATGCACTCCCAACCACATTTTACAGATTAAAAAAACCTGAAGCCCAGAAAGGCGAAGCCACTTGCCCAAGGTCACACAGCAGGAAAGTGGAGGTTGAGTCTGGATGTCTGACTCCTTGCTTTTTCCACTAATCTAAGATGCCTCCTATAAATGAGCTGTTAATTAACAATTCATAATTAAATAGAAACTGAATGTCACCTCTCCCCGAGATCCAGGGTTGCAGCTCTATTTTGAGACGCTTTCAAGTAAACATTTAATGTGTTTAGCCTTTCAGGCAGGTTTCCCCACAGTACAGAGAAGGCCCTTGACCCACCCACCAGGAGAGCAAGTGTTCCAGACTGCTGGGAAGTTCGTCTCCTCTTACTGTATCCATAAATACTGTGTAGATTTAAAATGCACCCCAGGGCTGGGCACAGTGGCTCACGCCTGTAATCCCAGCATTTTGGGAGGCCGAGGTGGATGGATCACCTGAGGTCAGGAGTTCAAGATCAGCCTGGCCAATATGGTGAAACCCTGTCTCTATGAAAAATACAAAAATTAGCCAGGTGTGGTGGCAGGCACCTGTAATCCCAGCTACTTGGGAGGCTGAGGCAGGAGAATCACTCCAACCTGGGAGGCAGAGGTTGCAGTGAGCCAAGATCACGCCATTGTACTTCCAGCCTGGATGACAGAGCTGCCTCTCGTCCTGGGCATGCGGACCTTGCTTCCCTCTAAGTGCCCCTCACATCCATCTCCTCGAATCCCCACCCTCTCTTTTCCCCGTGGCACCCAGGGACACCGGACTTCTCTTGGTAAGGAATTTTAACAGTGAGCTGGTAGCGAACATTTAAGGTTCAAGAGCAGGTTGCTGGTCAGCACCAAGAGCCCCCCTGGACCTTGAGCCCTGTCAGTGCTTATTCACAGCCAGGCATCCCCACAGTCTTCCTTCTGCCTGGGCCCCCAGCTCCCAACCTGGCCAGCTCTTATGCAGACCCCGTCACCTCAGCTCAGACCTCACCTCTTGGCAGCTCTCCCAGAGTGCCCTAGAAGGGGTGGCTGACCCTCGCGATGTATAGTTCACCTTGTGGGCACTCTCTCTGTCCCTCACATTGAGCTCTGGAAGGGGGAACGGTGCCCCAATTTCCGCAGGGCCCTGAAGCTGTCCCCAGCTCTGAGCACCTGGACCCCACCTTGGCACCTGCTCCTCACTTCCTCCTGCCCTTCTGGCCATTGGAGGGTCTCAGGTCTCCCTGATGGAGGCGAGTCTCCCTCCTTGGGGCGGGGCCGTGACTCCCCCAGCGGGGCAGATCCGGATTCAACCACTGTGTGTGAACTCCACATGTGCCAGCAAACTCTGCTGCAGCCCCCAGCAGCCTGGGATGCGGGCTTTGCTGACTCTATTTAATGGCTGGGGAAACTGAGGTAGAGAGAGGTAACATGACTTACCTGAGGTCCCTCAGCCAGGGCAGGGCAGAGCAGAGCAGGAACTCTGGGCTAGGCCCATAGAGGCATCTTTCGGTGAAGCCATTAGGGCCCAGAGTCCTGAGTGTGGGAGACTAGGTGGGGGTCCCTTCCACACATACAAACACACCCACAGACCCACAGATGTACACGGATGGAGACACGCGGAGGGATAGATGAACAACTATTCATAACACAAAAACTCATAGATGCGGCCAGTTGCAGTGGCTCACGCCTGTAATCCCACAACTTCGGGAGGCTGAAGTGGGCGGATCATGAGGTCAGGAGTTGGAGACCAGCCTGACCGACATGGTGAAACCCTGTCTCTACTAAAAATACAAAAATTAGCCGGGGGTGGTGGTGTGCACCTGTAATCCCAGCTACTTAGGAGGCTGAGGCAGGAGAACTGCTTGAACCCAGGAGGTGGAGGTTTCAGTGAGCTGAGATCGCGCCACTGCGCTCCAGCCAGGGCAACAGAGTGAGACTCTATCTCAAACAAACAACAACAAAAAAAATCACAGACGCACGCCCTTCCTACGCCACGCACACACACACACACACACACACACACACACACACACACACACACACGCCAGCTCTGAGCCTGTGAGCCCAGGGTCCCGTGCTGAAGTGAGCACACAGGTGCAATGTGGGGCTCTGGGCCTGCCTCCTACACCAGAAGGCCCAGGTGGGGGTACTGGGTATGGAGGGGGCAGCACGTCCAGTCCTGCAAGGCAGGGGTAGGGTGGCCTCTCCCTTCCTCCTGTCCCTGCCGCCTGAACCCCCGGCTACCATCTGCCCACACCCGGTGTCACTCTGCATGGTCCCTCCCCTCCCCAGCTCTGTGGGCCTCTCACCTTCTGCTCACCGATCACTCTGGCTGATGAGGCCCTGCAGGCCTGGCCTCAGAGCAGGGTAGGTGGCTTAGGCCCCAGGGAACCAGGCCAGTTCTTAGGGTGGACACTGTCACTAGGTCATTCATAGATCCCGGTCCCCTCTCCTGGAGGCCCCTACTTACCTTTGGGAGTGGCAGATAGGTGCCGCGCCTGCACGCAGGCCGCAGGAGCCTCTGTTTGTCCAGGCCAAGGCCTCCCCACCCCCACCCGGCCTGCCTGGGTTGGATCAATGGCCCAGAGCCATGGCCAGGGTATCTGGCCCTTGTCCCCTGTGGCCTGTGGCCCCAGGTTCCATGGGGTTCCTCCTGCTGGGTTCAGGACGGCACTGTGACTGAGTACAGGTAAACAGGCAGGAGGCGGGAGAAGGCAGTTCCTGCCCCGCCCCACTCCCCCCATGGGCACCCCGGAGGCTGGCAGGCGGGTGCCGGAGATCTGAGCTCTCCCCCGACGCCCGTTGCCTGGTGACATGCCTGCCTGGTTACAGCCCCTGGACCCCGAGAGCATGAGGTAGGGGTGGCCGAGGACTGTGCAGAGGCCGGTGCAGGTGAGCACAGGGGCTCACACGGGTCTGCTTACCTGGATGGGTGAGACTAGAGGAGCTACTGGCCAGAGAGAGAGAAAAGGAAGCTGGGCCCATGCACTCTGGGGACTGAAGAGGAGAAAGGGGAGGCAGGGGTTGGGCTGGATGCTATTTTCTGTTTAGCTGGGAATTATTTGAATTCCTACCTGGCTCTTTTTTTTTTTTTTAGTTGTAGACTCACTCTTGTCACCCAGCCAGGCTGGAAAGCAGTGGCATGATCTCAGCTCACTGCAACCTCTGCTTTCCGGATTCAAGCGATTCTCCTGCCTCAGCCTCCCAAGTAGCCGGGATTACAGGCACACACCCCCACACCCAGCTAACTTTTACATTTTTAGAAGAGACAGGGTTTCACCATGTTGGCTGGTCTCGAACTCCTGACCTCAGGTGATCACCCCATCTCAGTCTCCTAAAGTGCTGGGATTACAGGTGTGAGGCCACCGCGCACGGTGTGAATTCCTACCTGGTTCCGTAGCGCTGTGCTCTGTCCGTAATGGCAGCCGCTGATCACCCATGGCTCTTGAGCTAGTCTGAACTGAGAAAAGCTGCATGGGGGAGAAGCACATGTCAGGTTTCCAAGGCCAAGTGCAAACAGGATGCCAACCAACTCGATAACAATTTTTATATTGATTGCAGGTTGAAATAACACTTTGGCGATCATGGGATAAATAAAATTTATTATTAGCCAGGCATGGTGGCTCACGCCTGTAATCCCAGAACTCTGGGAGGCCGAGGCGGGAAGATCACCTGAGGTCAGGAGTTCGAGACCAGCCTGACCAACATGGAAAAACCCCGTCTCTACTAAAAATACAAAAAATTAGCCAGGCGTGGTGGTGCACACAGTCCCAGCCATGTGGGAGGCTGAGGCAGGAGAATAACTTGAACCTGGGAGGCAGCAGTTACAGTGAGCCAAGGTCATGCCACTGCACTCCAGCCCAGGTGACAGAGTGAGACTCCATCTCAAAAAAAACATAAAAGATTTGTGTGAGGGGTGTATGGTGTGGGATGGGGGGGTGTCAAGTGGGGTTTGTGGGCGTGTGGACTGTGTATGCAGTGTGGGTGCTGGGAGTGTGCACAGTGTAAGGTGTGTGTGTCTATGAGGTACGTATGGTGTGAGTTGTGTGTGGAGCATGAGAGTTGTGTACAAGTGTATATGTGTGTGCATACTCAGTGTGAAAGGTGTGTGCGTGGAGTATTAGGCACGTGTTTAGTGTGAGGCATGTGTGTACTGTGAGGTGTGTGTGGAGTATGAGCCGTATGTGTTTAGTGTGAGGTGTCCATGTAGTGTGAGGCGTGTGCATAGTGTGAAGCATGTATGTAGTGTGAGGCGTGTGTGGAGTGTGAGGCATGTATGGAGTGTGAGGCGTGTGTGGAGTGTGAGGCATATGTGTGCAGTGTGAGACGTGTGTTTAGTGAGGCATGTGTGTAGTGTGTGACGTGTGGAGTGTGAAGCGTGTGTGCAGTATGAGGCATGTGTGGAGTGTGTAGTGGGTGTGAAGTGTGAGATGTGTAGGGTCTGGCTGGGATGGGACAGGGCCCCGCACCCAGGCTTTGCCCTGACCAAACCTGGCCCCCATTTAGCTGCAGGAACCTGGGCAGGATCCCTGACTTCTGAGATGTACTTCTTTGAAAAAAAGTTCACCCCTTCTTGATGAACAAGAAACGTGTGTGAAGGCCCAGCACTGTGGGGGTGGCCCGGAGGGGGGTTCTCCTCCTCTCCGGGTGGCACACCGGTGTGTTGGGGCCAGGTCTGTGTGTGCACTGAAGTCCAGGTGATGAAGGTTGCACGTGTGTGGTGCCTACCCGTGTGGCCCCTTACGCGTGTCTCAAGCACAAACGTGCTCCATGCTCTCTGGTGTGTGCTCCCTAAGGAGGCCTGTAGCAGTAGGCGGGGGCCTCCCTGACATGTGCGTGGGGGGCACCCGTGTGTCCTGAGGTGTGAAGGCCTGTGCCCACGAGGGTGGGCATGAGCTCAGTACAGCACCACCTCCAGGCAGGGCCAGGGCAGGAGGGCACACTGTGGGGCTGGCTAGGATTCTGCGTTGGGGGCCCCTTCCCTCACCTTCTCCTGTTCCGTAGCCCTCCCCAGCGCCCTGGCCCCTGCCCATGAACCTAACCCTGACCCTGAGACTGAAAACCGTAGCCTTGCCCCACTGTCCCTCGTCCCAGCCCCAGCAACTCTCCCTCCTCCCCCCAAAATCCCCTCTTCCCAGGCCCTGGCCCCCACCTTGCAAACGTTCCGAGGGACAAGGGCTTGAGACAGAGCAGGGATAGTGTGGGAGGTGGGTGAAGACACCCCAAGCACAGCCTCTGTTCCCATCCTGTTCTTGGGAAGATCAAGAGACCCCGGCCAGCTGCTAGCCTCACCGTCTGAAAAGCAGATCTTGCACAATCAGCGTCCTCTAGACCTGGTGGCCGCCTGGCCATCGATCCACCATGGCCCTGAAGGGAGGGGTGGCACTGAGCAGGCAGCAGTGAAATGCTGAGAGAGGTGTTCAAAAGCTCAGAAGTGGCTGGGTGCGGTGGCTCACACCCACACCTGTAATCCAGGCACATTGGGAGGCCAAGGCGGGAGGATCCCTTCAGCCCAGGAATTTGAGAGCCACCTAGTCAACATAGTGAGATCCTGACTGTACAAAAAAAGAAAACTTTTTTTTTTTTTAATAAGCTGGATGTGGTGGTGCACATCCAGCTACTGAGGAGTCTGAGGAGGGAGGATCACTTGAGCCCTGGAGTTGGAGGCTGCAGTGAGCCGTGGCTGTGCTGCTGCATTCCAGCCTAGGGGACAGAGCAAGACCTTGTCTTGAAAAGAAAAAGAGGAGGTGAGGAAAGAAGAGAAGAGAAAAGCAGGGACCAGGGTCCCAGAGAGTCATGATGGTGGGGGACAGCCTGCCAATGCGTCAGGGACTCCCTCTGTCAACAAGGGACACTCTTGTCCTCGGAGCAGAGAGATGCGTTCACACAGATGGCACGGCCGCCCTGCTGCTCTGCGAATCTGCATTCCTAACACTGGCCTTCAGCCTCCTTCCTCTCCATGGACAGAGAAGCCTCCTGGAGGCCTGGTGAAGGGATGCTGGGCACGGTGGGGGCCGGGCAGTGGGAGCACAGGTCTGACCCAGCAGCGCAGGGCAGACCAGGCCTTGGTGCGCCCATCACACTCAGGTCACCAAGATCCAGCTGAGGGCTAGAGAGTGGGCAGAGCCCGCCAAAATCTCATTCCCTCCACCAGGTGGTGACCCACAAGATGTCCCCAAGCTACCACCTGATGGCCTATGGACTGTGGGTGATACAGCTGGGTTGCTGCAGGCAAAAAAAAAAAAAAAAAAAAAAGTGTAGGGTGAGCCCCTAGTCCATGAGTGGTGTCCTCATCCAAGGGGGAAATCTGGAGACGCAGACAGAGAGAATGCCGTGAAGGTGAAGGCGGAGAGTGCTGGTGATGCTTCTACAAGCCAAGGAACTCCAACGATTGCCTGTGGGACACTAGATGCCGACAGAGAGGCCCAGAGTGGTCTTCCTCACACCTTCGGAAGCAAGCAGACCTGCCGACACCTGGATCTTGGATTCCAGCCCCCGGAACTGTGAGACACATTTCTGTTGTGAGACACAAGCCTCCCGGGTGCGGCATCCTGTGAAGGCAGCCGTAGCCGAGGAATCCGATGCCCACTGCGCTGGCACTGGGTGAATGCTGCGCAAAGCCTGTTCCTGCGTCCAGCTTCCTCCCGGGCTCCTGCACCCAGCAGGCACTCACTCCTTGTCTACTGAAGAGACCGAAGAGCCAGGATATCTGTCTGTTTATCAGGAGCCTTCAGGCAGCGGGATGCCTGAAGCCGTGGAGTGGGACCTCAGGCAGAGAAGGGTTAGGGGTAACCTTGCCTGAGCTCAGAGAGGGCCCTAGAAGCAAGAACGCAACAGCCCAGCTCTTATATACAAACCCCCAAGTCACAGCACCTGTTCTCCGAAATTATCCAGCTTGGGGGTTTCTTTCCCAACTCTCCCCACCCCCGTTAGACTGTGAGTCCCATGAAGACTTGCTCAGTCTTAACAAGCTGTCACTGAGAGAGGCCCGGAGCAGTCTTCCTCACCACTTCAGAAGGAAACAAGCCTGCCGACACCCGGATCTTGGACTCCAGTCTCCTCATCACTCTTAGCCTAGGACAGTGCCTGGCACACAGGAGGAATACATGTTTGTGGAATGAACAAATGACAGTTATTGTTAACTCCTTGGATGATAAACAGGAAGGGTTTTGAGAGCTGGGCCCTCCAACATAATCAATCTCAAACATGCTGCAAATCCAGGCTTCAGAGTGGGAATATGTGCCTCCACTTAGTAGAAGAGGAGACTGAGGTTCCGAGAGGAGACATTGACCTGCCCCGGGTCCCACAGCCCACTGCGAGTGGAACATGGACTCCAGCGTGGTCTCTTTGATGGGGGTGTGTCACTGTTTTCAGGGGCTGTCCTAACAGATGACCCCAAACAGGGGTGGCTTGAAAAAGCAGGGGTTTGTTCCTTCACAGCTCTGGGGCCAGATGCCTGAAATCAAAGTGTCGGTGGGCTCATTCTGTCTGCAGAGGCTCTAGAAACAAATCCCTCCTTGTGCCTTCCTAGCTTTCGGTCCTCTGGCAAACCTTGGTGTTTCCTGGCTTGGAGGTGCAATGCTCCAATCTCTGCCTTCTTCGTCACACGAGCATCTTCCTTGTGTGTCTAATTGCACGCACTTTATAAAGACATCGGTCATCATGGTTGACAGCCCCACCCTATTTCCAAATAAGGTCATCTTCACAGGTTGTGGGTGGGCATGAATTTTGAGGGGACACTGTTCAGTCCTAATATAAGAACGGATGGTACTATTCTGGGTGGGAAGAAGGGATCAGATGGCAGGAGGGCCACCCCCTCCTCATCCCCCCGTCCTGTGGGCTAGCCACATCTCAGAGCTCAAGGAGGCTGCTGTGATAAATACCTTACCACCTTCTCTACTCTCTGCTGAGCCGAGCTTGTCTCTGAAACCTGCGGGGGAGGCCCAGGGGCTGTGGTGAGGCGGTGAGGAGGTGAGGGGCGGGCTCTGTGTGTCCCAGCCACAGTCTAGACGGTGGCTGGAAGCGTGGGGCTCCTCTGGGCTCCAGGACAGGGTATGAGCTTCCCAGGGCTGCCAAAGCAAACTTCCAGCAATAGGGTGACTCAAAACAACAGACACTTATTCTCTCCCAGTTCCGGAGGCGGCCACTCCAAACTCAAGGTGGCAGCAGGACCACCTGCCCTCCCTGGTGTCTCCCGGGAGGATTTTTCTTGCCTCTTCCTGGCTTTGGTGATTGCTGGCAGTCTCCGGTGTGCCTTGGCTGGTGGCAGCGTCCCTCCAGTCTCCGCCTCTGCCATCTCATGGCTCTTCCTGTATGTCTCAGGCCTCCTCTCCTCTGCTTCTAAGGACACCAGCCATACTGGATTAGGGTCCAACACTAAGGACCTTATCTTCTTTTCTCTCTCTCTCTCTCTCTTTTTTATTGAGAGGGAGTCTCACTCTATCGCCCAGGCTGGAGTGCAGTGGCAGGATCTCGGCTCACTGCAACCTCTGCCTCCCGGGTTCAAGCCATTCTCCTCCCCCAGCCTCCTGAGTAGCTGGGATTACAGGCGCCTGACTGTGCCTGGCTAGTTTTTGTATTTTTAGTAGAGGTGGGGTTTCACCATGTTGGCCAGGCTGGTCTTGAACTTCTGACCTCGTGATCCACCCACCTCAGCCTCCCAAAGTACTGGGATTACGGGCATGAGCCACTGCACCCCACAGGACCTTATCTTCTTTATATCCGAAACGACCCTATTTCCAAGTAAGGTCACACTCGTGGGTCCAGAGGCCAGGCCTTCAGTGTATCTTTTGGGGTGACACAATCCAGCCCATAATAAGCAGGGTGAGGTGGGCAGGAGCAGGCTGGCTGTTGATAATGCTATGGGTAAGTGTCCCAAAGTTTCCACGTGACCCTGAGTCCTCAAGTCACTTCTGAAGTGTGTCCTCTGTCTACACCCAAGCTGCCACCATCCTTATCACCTCCCCCAAAATCACAGTTATGACCTGCTTCCTTCCACCTGCCATGGGCCTCTAAAGCCTGAACTGCTCAATAGATACACCTTTCCTGAGGCCACCCAGGCAGGGTCCCCAGAGGCCACCTCTGCCACCTCTTTCCAATGCCCGGTGTCCCTGCTGCAATTCACTGGCTCATTCACGGAACTTGTCAACACAAGCCACAAAAGAGAACAAGAAAAATAACATGAAAAGGATAAGGAATCTGGCGAGGTGGCTCATGCCTGTGATCCCAGCACTTGGGCCAAGGTGGGAGGAATATTTGAGCAGGAGTTCAACACCAGCCTGGGCAACATAGCAAGACCCATTACACTGGTACTGGGTAAATGCTGTGCAAAGCCTATTCCTGTGTCCAGCTTCCTCCCGGGCTCCCGCACACTATAAAACTACAAACATTAGCCAAGTGTGGTAGTGTGTGCCTGTGGTCCCAGCTACTCGGGAGGCTGAGAGGAGAGGATTGCTTGAACCCAAGAAGTTGAGGCTACAGTGAGCCATGCTCGTGCCATTGCACTCCAGGCTGGGCAAGACCCTGTCTCTAAAAAAATAAAAATTTAAGGAACGTAGGAAGTGGCAAGGAAAGATTTTTTTTTTTTTTTTTTTTTTTTGAGACAGAGTCTCGTTCTGTCACCCAGGCTGGAGTGCAATGGCGTGATCTTGGCTCACTGCAACCTCGACCTCCCAGGTTCAAGAGATTCTCCTGCCCCAGCCTCCCAAGTAGCTGGGACTACAGGTGCCCGCCACCACGGCCAGTGGTTTTTGTATTTTTAGCAGAGACAGGGTTTCACCATGTTGGCCAGGCTGGGGAAGGATTTTTTTCTAGAGCCTTCAGGGAAGGAAGGAGCCTGCCAACACTTTGATTTCAGACAAGAATAAAAGGAGAAGGAAGAAAAAGAGTGAAAAAAGAACAAGGCTCAGTTGCTGCCCTTGAAGAAAGCAGCCAAGCCTGGGGAGACAGACAGTGGGACAGACGCTTGGCCATGGTGCTTCCTACCCCCCTGCCCCCCGTGTCACAGCACCCGGCAGAGGACAGGACCCTCGGCAGTGCATGGAGATGCTTCTTATGTGTGTGGAGGAAGAAGAATCCGTCAGAATGGCCTGCCATTGACTCAGGTGTGAGACCTCTCAGGAGTCCCCATCCTGGTGGCTTTTCTTCCTCCATCTGTACAGGAATGCGAGGATCCTAAGGGTTAGAGTACTCTGTGACTTACAGCACAGCTAGCCAGGCCCAGGACAGGCCTGATCTCCAATAGGAAAAATGGTCACTTCACCCCCATTTTACAGGTGAGAAAATGGAGGTTCAGAGCAGTGATTTGCTCGACACAGTCAGGAAATGCCAGGAGCTGGATTCAAACCCGGGACCCTCTGGCTTCAGAGCCAGCTGTCCTTCCCCGTGCCACCTTCTCCTGTCTCTGTGTTCCTCTCCCCTGCCCACGCCACCTTTCCTGAGCCCTCACCCTCTGTCTCAGCCCTGGGTCCTGGCCTCTGGCCTCTGTCTGAAGATGCGGCTGGGTCAAACTCACCACCAGGCCCTGGCCTGCCCAGGCGCTTCTTTCCCAGAGGGGCAGTCAGGGTACAGATGCTAATCAGGGATTTGGGGTTTGAGAGGGGCTGCTTCAAGCCACCTTGGGGACACAAAATGGAAACTCTGCATGCATCACTGAGCCTGGCCTTCCCCTCCACTGGGGATTGTAGCAGGTGGGGCTCCCAGAACAGACAGAGAGACTCTATTAGTCCATTTTCATGCTGTTATGAAGAAACACCCAAGACTGGGCAATTTATAAAGAAAAAGAGGTTTAATGGCCTCACAGTTCCTCATGGCTACGGAGGCCTCACAGTCATGGCAGAAGGCAAAGGAGAAGTAAGGGCACATCTTACATGGTGGCAGGTAAGAGGGCGTGTGCAGGGGAACTGCCCTTTAGAAAACCATCAGATCTTGTCACACTTAGTCACTATCATGAGAACAGCACAGGAGAAACCTGCCCCCATGATTCAGTTACCTCCCACCGGGTCTTTCCCATAACACGTGGGGATAATGTGAGCTACAATTCGAAATGAGATTTGGGTGGGGACACAGCCAGACCATATCAGGAAGCCAGACCCACTCACTCAGGTTCTCAGAGCCTCTATGTAACTGCCCCCCATCCCACCTTTCCTTCCTTTCTCCTTTTCTTTTTTCCTTCCTCCCCTTCGCCCATTTACCAACCTACACATGCATTCAACGATCATCCTGTGGCCGGTGCCTGGGTTCGATAATGGATAGGTCACCAAGGATGGTGACCTGGAGAGAGTTGCAACTGAGCTGAGAGAGCAGGGGATTGGGGGGACAGAGCAGCCAGCACAGCCGAGGTCAGGAAGAAGTGATCTTCACAACAAATCCCGTAGGCTGGCTGTCCATCCACCCTCTCTCTCTACTGTGCAGACACATTTTGCTGGACTTGCTTGTTTCCCGTTTTTAAAAGAACATTGGCTAATACTTAAAAATAAGGACACTGCAGGAAAAACTGAGTTTTCGGCCTCTCTTAAACATGTGGGAGATTTAGCCTGACCCCCACCATGGCAGCATTCAGTTTGACACAGACCCCGCCACTCCCTATTGTATCACACTGCATGGATTAAAACCAGTTACTAGAGTCAGGAGCCTGGGTTTGAGTCCTGGCTCCACCACTATTAGCTTTTATAAGCCCTTGCCCTACAGGGTATTTGATTTTAATGGGCCTCCGTTTCCTCATATAGAAAATGAGACAATCAGCCCTAGTGTTGTGAAAATTAAAAGAAACAATCTAAGTAAGGAACTTAGAACAGGGCATCGGCTGAGTGTTCACTGTCAGCATTTCATCACAGTGGCTAATTTGTACCCAAATCCCAGCCCCTGTCAGCATCTGAGTTTGGGAGCCCAGCAACGAAGGTTTCATTGTTAGTTTCACATTTGCATAAATCACACGCAACAGAATTCTCTCGCCAACACGTACTGTTCCTGGCAGATTGCTCAGACCAGCACTGTAACAAGTGCTGTGCTACACCCACTGTTACGAGAATTACTGGACCATTGGCCAAGGACGGCCAACCACCCGAACACTGGGAATGGCCATCAAGCCCATTCCAAGCAATCCCAGCTCCCTCAAACCGAAATGTTCAGTTTGAACAGTCCAGTGCACATAGTAGAAGCTCAATACATAGATTAGAATGAATGAGTAGTAGCTGGGCACAGGGTGTTCTACCAGACCTTGAAATTTCTTTCTTTTTTTTTTTTTTTGAGATGGAGTCTCGCTTTGTCACCCAGGCTGGAGTGCAGTGCCGTAATCTCAGCTCACTGCAGCCCCTGCCTCCGGGTTCAAGCAATTCTCCTGTCTCAGCTTCCTGAGTAGATGGGACTACAGGCACAGGCCACCACATCCAGCTAATTTTTGCATTTTTTAGTAGAGAGGGGTTTTGCCATATTGGCCAGGCTGGTCTTGAACTCTTGACTTCAGGCAATCCACCTGCCATGGTCTCCCAAAGTGCTAGAAATACAGGCATGAGCCACCGCGCCCGACCTTTGAAATTTCATTACTTCGCCCTATTTTAGATGAAGAGACTGAGGCTCAAAGGGGCCAAGTGGTACAGAACTGGGAGGGGCACAACGTCCTTAGCCCTGAACTAGGTTGGTGGCCACCAGCACGGCTGGACTTGAGAGGTCGGAAGAAGATCCCGTCAGTTTCCTTCAGCGTTTGTCACATCTCCTAGAATCCTGTCTTCGTAGATTTGGGCCTCATCTCAAGCCATCATCCCCCAAGACCTACCCAGGTGCTTGAGGGAGATGAGCTGTCAGGGATAGGAGGTTGGAAAGGGCAGGGAAGTGGCAGGCGACACCCAGTCTGCAGGTGTCTAGCTCAGCGCCTGCCCCAAGCAGCCATCACCGAGACAGCAGCAGGGTATCCAAAAGGCCAGCCGACAAGTCAACAGCCTCCACCGCTGTGGCCCCTGGGCTGCCCGGTCACAGCCCTGTCCCTTTCTGTCTCTCCTGCGGTAGCTCTTCTCTCCTAAGTACTTTACATTCACCTTATTCTTTAATAGGGTCTCACTCTGTTGCCCAGGCTGCAGCGGCCCAATCACTGCTCACTGCAGCCCCAATCTCCCATGCTCAAGGCATCTTCCCACCTCAGCCTCCTTAGTAGCTAGAACTACAGGTGTGTACCACCATACCCAGCTAATTTTTTTTTTTTTTTTGGTGTGTGTGTGTATATATATATATATTTTTTTTTTAATTTTAATTTTTATTTTTATTTTTTTTTTTGTAGACACCGGTCTCACCATGTTGGCCAGGCTGATCTCGAACTCCTGGGCTCTAGTGATCCTCCCACCTGGACCTCCCTAAGTGCTGGATTATAGGTGTGAGTCACCGTGCCCAGTCACATTCACTTATTTCTTTCATCCTCACGACAGTCCTGGTATCCTCCCTTATTACAGATGAGAAAACTAAGGCACAGAGAAGCTTAGGTATTTGTCCAAAGTCATAGCTGGTAGGCAGCATGCCAGTACCTAACCCAGGCTGCGGGGCTCCGGAGTTAGGGCTATAACCACTGCACCACACTGCCCCAAGGCAGCCACAAAGGCTGAAAGGGCAGAACGAAGGGGATTTTGTTCACTGCTGTGTTCAAAATAGATGCTCAGTGCCACAAAGAAAAATTAGCACTGAGACAAAGGATTGGCTAATAACTTAAAACTTTTCTAAACAGGTAAAGACAACAGAGAGCTGAGACATGCCTGTGAGCACGTCCAACACAGGCATCTTGGTTAAAGTACAAGGACGTAGAATGTGCTACCTGCCTGTAAGCAAGTCTAACAGCTACATTGGATAGGGCTCAACAAAGAGTTATTAGCACATTTATTCCTTAACAAAAAAGAAAACTTTAAAGAGGAACTTTTTCACTTCCACAGCTGGATCCCCAGGACCATGGCTTGCACATAGCCCCTCCTAAGTGTCTGTTGAATGAATAAGTGAATGAACGAACAATTCCTCCCTCTTCTAAGAACCATCCTCCACCAACTGCCCAAAACTAGCTGAACTCTGGCTGAGCCCTTCTTGCTAAAGCCTCGCATGGCATTCCATCCTCCCTGGCCAGGTTAGAAGGCTCCACCGCTGTGTTCACGGCACCATTTCCTGATCAGGGTTTGTGCTCACAGGACCAGGGTGATTTTCTTCCCACCAAGAGAGGGCTGTGACTGCTGGTCCACTTGTCTGTGTCCTCCAGGGTCACTCCCCCCTCCCAGCCAACACTGGAGACTTTGTGGACAGAGCTGTAGCCAGCCTCCTCTCTATGGCCATTGCCCTGTGTGAGGCCCGGTAAATAGAGGAATGGAAGATGAGACATCTCCTGCCAGCTCTGCTCCTCCCTCCCTCTGCATCCTGGCTTCCTGGAATCGAGACTGGGCACACCCCCCCCACCTCCACCAACCACCACCCAACCTGCGTCTCTCACCACTCAGCGCTTCCTGCCTCACTTTCTGCCAGGCTCTGTGATGGGAGCCTCGAGTGTGTCATAGCGCTGGTGGTGGAAAATCTCTCTGAGCAAGTCAGCCCTAGGGGATGTCCCAGGCCTGTCACAGGTGCCGGTGGTGAGCTCAAATGTAACCAACACTCCCTCCCCCACTACCGAACCCACTGTGTGGCCTGGGACAAGGCACCATCTCCCCCTCGGGGCCTCCAGGTCTCAACAGCTGAACAGGACTCAGAAGCTCTGTCATTCCTGTCTTGCTAGGTCACTGTGTGATTGTAGAGGACACCTGGGGTGCTCACACTTTAAAAGCGGTGAGGAGCTGTGCCGTCTGAGGACTAAATATTGCTGGGGTCTAACCCCTTCCTTCACTGCATTCTGGCTGTGTGATTGTGGGCGAGTCACTTGACCACACTGGGCCACAGGCTCAGCTATAAAATGGGCTGAGACTCATACCTCCCTCATGGCATTCTTTTAAAGATCCAGTGAGTTAATAACACAATGTGCTTAGAACAGAGTCTGACACCTGTAAGTGCTCCATACATGCAGTTCTTGAAGAGCTCTTGAAGGACCGAGAACATTCCACAGTGGCTCTCACAGGTCCTTGACCCCAAAGCTGTCCGTCCCCCAACACCCCCCCACCTGTTGATAAAACCCAAAATTGTCAAACAGTGGCTGCTAATCGAAACACCATCCTCAACCAACTCCATCCAAAACCAGCTGAGTTTCAGCTGAGCTCCCTTGCCAAAGAGCAACGCAACATTCCCCGCTCCTTCCCCAGTTAGAAGGTCCCTTCAGAGTCTTCTTGTGCCTGGCTTTTCTGACTAACGGCTTGCGCTAACAGGGCTCTGCCCGATGTTCTTCCAGAGCTATTAGTATCACCCCTTGATCCCCAGAATCTAGCCCAGGGTCTGATGCACAGCACAACAGTTGGTTATAACGGAGGTAGCTCAGGAGGGGGACAGTAGGAGGAGGTGGTCTAGTCTGCTTGGGGGCAAGTCAGAGGGCCTCCAGAAGCAGCGATGCTTGAGCGGGATTCTGAGGGATGCTTGGGAACCTGAAGGTAGACTGGGTGACAGGGCTACTGAAAGTTGCAGTCGCTACCCTCATCCCCACCCCCCAACCCCAGCGCCAACTCTTGACATTAAATACGTGTAGTACAGGTCTCAAGCTGCATTCCGTGTGGCACCTGGAACCATAGAATATCAGGGCTAGCAGAGAACTTAGAAACCATCCAGGCCAGGTGCGGTGGCTACACCTGTAATCCCAGCACTTTGGGACGCCGAAGTGGGCGGATCACCTGAGGTCCGCAGTTCAAGACCATCCCGGCCAAAATGGAGAAATCCCATCTCTACTAAAAATACAAAAAATTTGTTGAGCGTGGTGGCACGTGCCTGTAGTCCCAGCTACTCAGGAGGCTGAGGCAGGAGAATTGCTTGAACCCGGGGGCGGGCAGAGGTTGCGGTGAGCCGAGACCATGCCATTGCACTCCAGTCTGGGCAACAAGAGCAAAACTCCATCTCAAAAAAAAAAAAAAAAAGAAAAGAAAAGAAAGAAAGAAAAAGAAATCATCCAATCGGCCTGCCCAATTCACAGATGGGGAAACTGAGGCATAAGACCAGATGGGACCTCCCCCAAAGTCCCCCAAGTCATAGATGATCACATTAAGGACCTCAGCCATTCTCCTGAAAATGACAGTGGGTCACTGGAGATTTAGCATGGATGTGGTGTGGCCAGATATGACCCTTAGCCAGGTCAGCCTGGCAGGGCTCAGAGGTGGAAATATCAGAGGGACAGGCAGCTGTGGGGATGGGCAGACCGAGGAGGAGACTGAGCAGGGGGTGAGGGTGTCAGGTCTGGGCCGCGGGGGTCACCAGGGTGGGGGTGGGAGTAGCCAGTGAAATGCTAGCCCAGAGGGACACTGGGCCAGCTGGAGGGGGGTGGCAGCAGAAGGGGCTCAGTTACTGAGGAGGGGGAGGGGGCAAGATCTCGTCAGCCTGACCAAACTGCTTCGCCCTCAGCCTCCTCTCCTGGCGGCCGTTCAGCCCCATCTACCTGCCAAGCTATCAGAGGGCTTTGCTTTTTCTCCCACAATCAGTTATGGATGGTGGTATCTTTTTGTTTTTTTCCCCTAGGTTGACTGTCAGGTAGCTGAGAATGAAATTTACCAGGTATTTTCCCATTCATATAATCATCTCCTGGGTAGCCTTCTATATGCTAAGGGCCTGAATCTGCGTAGTCAAATGTACCTGAGTTTGAATCCTGGTGCTAGGAACCATCAGCTGCGTTTCTCCACCTCCCTGGGCCTCTTTCCTAATTGGCAAAGTGGGGAACGAAGCTCCTGCTTCTCAGGTTGATTCCAGGCGATGAAAGACGACGCTCTGGAGACGCTGGCACAACGTGTAGAACATAACTGTGGGGCTCTTGCCCCTGCCTACTGTGCTTTTCGGTCTGTTTTCTCAGCTGTCAGTGATGAGGGGGACGGTGGTGGGTGATTCATCCTAGACTGGGTCTGCAGTTTCCCCCATAATTTACTTGGGAAACACAGGCACCAGAAGTTGCTTGAATGAGAGACGGGAGGTGGGGGAACAGGGAAAGCAAGGAACAAACCTAATTCAACAAAGAGGAAACATGAGAGCCTGGAAGCTGCCCCCCCAACCTCTCCTCCCTTTTCTCTTACCCCCGGATCTGCTCTGCGCTGCTGCCTCCTGCTTCCCGCTCTGCGCCTGACGGTTCTCCAGGCCCCCAGCGGACGCCGCCTGGCTGCCAGTGGGTGCTATTCCTCTCTTTTGAATCTGACCCAGGCCCCTCCTACGATCTAATCACCACCCCGCTGCCAGCTGCTTCCTCTTTGTCTCCTCTGCTAAGATCCACACTCGGTCCCACACTGGACATGACACACAGTGACCGTTGGCCCAGCCCTCGGTCCGCACCTGGTATAAGGTGGCCCTGACTCCGCTCCCTGCCAGCTCAACTCTCTCACCAGGCATGGTGGGGACAGCTGGGTTCCCCGGGCTTGCCTCTCGAAGGTCCGTCTCAGCTTTCCAGTCTCCATCCTCTCAGCCTCAGTTTTCCCTGCCTGGGAAGTCGGAGTTGGGAAACATGAGAGCTCCTTTTGTGTTAGGAACCTGAGGAATTATGTGGTCCAGAGATGTCATCAGATATCAGCTGATGAGGCTGCCTATAGCATAGCATTGCAGACCCTGAAGCTGTACCCAGGCTCTGCAGGAGGGCTGTGCTTGATTGCAAATATCTGTGACACATGGGTGCAATTGATTAGCAATGTCTGCTATGAGTATGGCTTTATGAATGCCAGGAATTGCCATCCATGATCTGGTCCAACTTTTATCAGGGCTCTATCCATCTATCTATCTATCTATTTACCTGGAGAGAAAGAGAGAGAGATTTGTCATCAAGTGCAATGCTTCCCCAGGCATAGACTTGTGGGATATGGCCATGAGATGATGCCTAAACACAGAATAAGACACACCTGACTCCTATTAGTGAAAAAGATATTCCCTTTACAATCCTCTTCCTTTCTCTCAAGGAGGAAGTTTGCATCTGGCCCTGGGATTGCTTCAACAGCTTCCCAGCTGCTTCTCATTTCCCCTTTAAGCGACAGCAGATTTTCAGCAGGCGATGAATATCAACACCATTTTGTTGCATTGAACTTACTTTGTACAGTTACCTTTTATTTATAGTGAAAATCATTTTCATTTACAGAGTAATATATTTTTCTTTAAATAAATGTATTTTAACAAAAAATGAATTGACTTCAAGAAAAAATGTTAAGAAAATAATCACAAAGAGAGTACACACAGATCATTAAAAGATACAGGTGATAGTTACTAAGATCACAAATGACTAACACTTAAAAAATGTAATCCTCCCAAGACGTGGGAGCCTCCCAGAGCAGGCAAATACAATTTCCATTTGGGGGATAAGGAAACTGACTTGCAGAGAGGTTTAGTAGGTTGCCCCAGGACACACAGCAAAGGTGTGGAGCTCCTTGTGGTCTGGAATATGGAGGACCCTATGGCAGGAGGTGAGACTGTCCTGTAATTAAGCTCTTTCCAAGGCACAGACCCAAGACTCAGACAACCTCAAGAAAGGGGAGTTTATTTTGGATATAAAGGCAACAGGAATCCCGACCAAATGGTCAGCAGCCCTCTCGGCAGTAGGTATTTTTGTATTGGGAGCCCAAGGTCCTCTGCATAGTGGCTCAATTCTTGTCTACCTTTTCCAGGTAGCTCAGTCCACACGCACCTGGTCCCCAGGGCCTCCCTCCCTGAGTTCAAATGCCCAAGACAGAGATAATCTGATTGGCTAGTTCAGGCCCGGCCTAACTGATTGGCTAGAGCTTGGTGCCAAGCCCCCTCATAGACCACTGCTCAGCCTATGGGAACATATGGTCAAGTGCCCAATCAGCTGTGAGCAGGGCCTATAAGTGCAGGTGCAATGCGATCTGCCTGGGACAGAGGAAAGATAAGTGGACGGGTGCGGTGGGGAGGGGTGCGGTGGGGAGGGGCCAGTTGTGTGAGAGGGGGAAGACTGTGAGGTGTGCGGATGAGCCCCTTGCAGAAGGGGGCATGACAGACCTCATGGGCACGGAACTTTGCCTGTCTGTGTGAATGTCAGGCGCAGGGAGCCCAGACGAGGTGGTGCCAGGTAATTCATGTGTCCATCCAAGGTATACGATGGGGTGCTGGGCACTGTGTCCAGGGCAGTGAAAAGATAATGAGACCCTGCCCCATGGAGCTGCCTTTTTGAGACCAGTGTGCCAACCCCTGCAGAGCTGCCGAGGAGACCCCTCCAGTGGAGCGGGGAGTGGGAGGTCCTTGGCCTGGCAGCATCAGGGCCCAGCACTAGGAGGGGCTGCTGCCTGGGCCTCGGACCCAGGGTTTACTCTCCAGCAGCTTCTCTTGTGGGTCTGTGAAGCCACTGTGAGAAGATGCAGCAGGCGTCTACTTTGTGGGGGGACCTGTGCCCATAACTGGGGCCCAGCATGAAGGATGCAGCAGCCAAGCACTCTGAGGTCTCAGAGATCCCAAGTAACAGGGCCTCTTTTTCCAGTCGCCCTGGGTCCCTAACAGCTTCGCCCTCCAGCACTGATGCTAGAAGTTTCTGGCAGAATAAGGGAGGCAGTGCTTCCCTCCAGGGGAGTTTGTCACCTAGATGAGGGGGAGGGCACAGCAGGCTCAGGGAATAGCAGGTTCGACAGAGGGGGTGTGTGGGAGCTCTGAGCAGCTCAGAACTGTAGGGAGGGTTGCAGAAGGGACTGTCCTTACAAGACGCGGGAGGTGCAGGTGCCAGGCTGAGGAGCGGGGCTGACGGCAGCGGGAGCTATGCGAGATTTTTGAACCAGGGAGTAGCATGATTGTATTTGGGTTTTGGAAAGCACGCTCAGGCTGCCCTATGGAGGGGGAGGGGAGGGGAGGGGAGGAGGCTGGGGCAGAAAACTCAGGGAAGACATCGGGCGAGGAGCCCTGGAGAGCTACAGGGACTGATGGGGAATAGCCACAGGGCTGGAGAGGAGCGATGCTTCAGAGATTAAACTCATGGGACTGGGTGATTGAAGAGGGGTTGAGGAGTTACCTCCCCCAGCAACATACACAGTTCCCGGCTCGGGCAGCAGGACCAGGGAGCAACAATGGAGGTTTGGAAATGGATGGGCCAAGCGTGCAGGGGGTGGGGGCCATCTGGGTGGAGACGTCCAGAGGCAACTGGACACCGAGTGTCCTCAGCAGTGGACGAGGCTTGGGCACAGAGTCCTCAGCAGGTCCCCGCTCAGGCCCGGCACAGAGCAGGCAGCTGCCTGCCTCCCACCCTGGCCATCTGTCTACACCAAGTGACCTGGGTCCTGATCTTGGAGTTCTTGGAGGGACAAGTAGGCATCGGTGTTCAGGGGCAGGCGACAGTTAAGGACCCTGACCTGGCCCTGCCCAGGAGGACTGGCCCAGGGGAAACCAGCCCCCTCCTTTTGGCCAGGGTCAGGGACCTCCTTCCTCACCTCTTGAAGCACCAGCTCAGGGGGTGGCTGAAAATCCACCAGGTCTGGGACTCCTGGGGTGGGAGGCCTCAGGTGCTGGGGGTCCCAGTCTCTGGGGACTCTCTCCTGCAGGGAAGGGGGCAGCCTCTCTTCACCGGCCCCGCTGCTCCCAAGGGCAGTGTTTGGGGGGCTGGGGCCACTGAGGAGACTGGGGGAGAAGAGCAGCAGGTCATCCCCCGGGGGGAAGGTGCAGTAGGCATCATCCTCCCCTGACAGAGGCCACAGGGGACGGGGGGACGACCCTGTGGGCGCCCCGGCCCCACCCTCGTCAGGCTCTTCCTCCGAGCAGGGCTCGTAAGTAAAGTACACCTGGCAGGCCTCGATCTCCAGGGCGTCCGGGAGGCGGAAGAAGAAGTAACCCTGGTTGGTGAAGCAGCTGGTCAGCGAGCGCTCGCTGCTTAAGGACGTGGGCTCAGGCACCTTGGCCAGGAGCAGCTGCGTCGCCTTGTCACTCTCCAGCACTTCCAGTGGCGAGATCTCAGGCGTCAGGCTGCCAGGGCTGAAGGACGATGAGGGGAAGGGCGAGGAAAGCCACTTCTGGTGGGAGAAAGGCCAGGGGTGGGTGAGTTGGGGCATCCTTCATCCTCCACCCCTTCCCCTGGACCCTCCACAGCTCCTGACTCCTCCTCGTCCTCCTGAAGCAGTTGGCCCAGGGCTGCCCCCTCCAGGAAGCCGTCCCTGACTGTAGCTCTGCACTCCCCCAACCCACCCACTGGCTTGGGGAGCCCTCTGGGCTACCCGCCCAGGGAGACTGCCTGACTCACAGCCCAGCACAGGCCTGCCTGGCTCCCAGTCGTGCCCAGGAATATTTACTTGCTCAAGAGTGACTGTTTATTGAGCACCTGCAGTGAGCCTGGCACTGTTCTAGATGCTGGGGACACAGCAAGAGAGAATCCTCAGACTGGCCAGTGGGCACTAGCACAAGTGTGTGAACCGATCCACCCGTGCCAAAGCAGAAGGGCACTGAAAGCACAGCCTGTTCACCTTACAGATGCCCAGAGAGGGGACATGCCCTGGCCCCATCACGGATCAGCTGCTTCACCAACCAGCCTCTGACTGGTTCAATGGGGAATCTCTTCCACCACGCTTCTGACACATGGGCAGCCATGGCTTGCTTGAGTACCCTATAGACGGGAATCTTGCTACCCTCAAGGCTGGGGGAAGAATTTTAAGGAGATACATTCCTGCACACCAAGCATACTGCAAGTAATGGCCAGGCGCGGTGGCTCACACCTGTAATCTCAGCACTTGGGGAGGCCAAGGTGGGTGAATCACCTGAGGTCAGGAGTTCGAGACAGCCTGGACAGTGGTGAAACCCCATGTCTACTAAAAGCACAAAAATTAGCCGAGCGTGGTGGTGTGTGCCTGTAATCCCAGCTACTCGGGAGGCTGAGGCAGGAGAATCGCTTGAACCTGGTAGGCAGAGGTTGCAGTGAGCTGAGGTCGCACCATTGCACTCCAGCCTGGGCAACAGAGCAAGACTCCATGTCAAAAAAAAAAAAAAAAAGATACTGCAACTAAGATATTCTCGTCTTGGGATTTTTCCAAGGAATTCCAGAAGGGGTCCTTGGTCAACCCTGATAGAGAACTCCAAAGCCAGGGCATGACAGCTCTGGTCCAGCGTGGCTTTCCTCCCCACCACTCCTCTTGACCTCTCTCTGCCCCTACCTCATCGCCATCCCCCAATCTTAGGAGCCTAGAGTGAGACTAGGGTGGTAAAAAGCACCCCACACGTGCTCCCTTCACTCTTGAAGCTTCCTGTCTGAAGGGGGCATGGGCTGGGGAAGAGGTGACGACTGAATTTGAAATGGAGTTCAGAGCATTACAGCTGAGGTGGCTCACGCCTGTAATCCCAGCACTTTGGGAGGCTGAGGCGGATGGATCACCAGGTCAAGAGATCGAGATCATCCTGGCCAAGATGGTGAAACCCTGTCTCTACTAAAAATACAAAAATTAGCTGGGCGTAGTGGCGCATGCTTGTAATCCCAGCTATTCCGGAGGCTGAGGCAGGAGAACCGCTTGAACCTGGGAGGCGGAGGTTGCAGTGAGCCAAGATCCCGCCACTGCCCTTCAGCCTGGTGATAAAGTAAGACTCTATCTCAAAAAAAAGTGAGGTCGGTGTTTTGTGACTCAAAGTGACCGGAAGACTTGTTAGTATCTGAACTAAGTTACGGAGCCTGCTCAGGAGTTTTGGGCAGGGGTGGGAGAAGCACAGGGCACGTGTGCACAGACCACAGGGTGGAGAGAGCTCGCACTGACAGGTTCTGTTCGTTCAGCAGACTGGCAACGGTAATACCAGAGAGGGTCCTTTTGAACACTTAGTGCGCGCCGGGCCGTGTTCTCAGGGCAGGACACGTAGTAACACTGTTTGTTTTCCTCCTCATCTAACAAGTGAGGAAACTGAGGCCCAGAAAGGCTCCATAGCTGGCCCAAAGTCATGCAACCAGAAAGTGGTGGAGCTGGGATTAGCACCCAGGCGGTCCGGCTCAGACAGAAAGTGCCAGAGCTGGAGAGAAGACCCATGCCCACCCAGGAGGCTGCTCACTTCAGCGTTTTGTCCCCTCTCAAAAAATGCAAAATCAGCCACCCCCCCGCCACCTGCTCATTCCACTCACACCCCTGCCCTCCTCTGCCTCCCCGCCCCGGCCTCCTACCTGGAGATCTCCTCCATGCTCTGAGCTTAGCTGGGAAAAGAACTTTGAGGGGTCTGGGATGTGACATTTCAGGACCTTCTTCAGCCTGGACAGAGGAGAGGAGGGAAGGAGGAGGGTGAGAACGGGAAAGGCCATGGCATCCTGCTGTCAGCGCCACAGCTCTGGACGCAGGGCACGGAGCCACGCCACGTTTCCTTCTGTAGGGATTCTGCCGACACCGACTGAGTGCTCACTGTGGGAGGACGCTGTTCTGGGCACTGAGGAGGCAAGAATGGCCAGCAAAGGAGGTCCCTGCTCTCAAGGAGCTGACATTCTGATGGGGAGACAGAGACAAATCACGTGTGCAACATCACCGTTCGTTCTGTGGAGTCAGAGCGGGTGCTACATGAGACGGAGGTGGGGGTCTGTGCGGGCAAACACACAAGCCAGAGGGTCAGGGAGGGAGGTGGCCAGAAAAAGTGGCGTGAACCAGGAGGAGGGCGAGAGGAGAGAAGTTTCCTTGTCAGGGCTGCCACGGATGGTGGTTCAGGTTGTGCACTGCCCAAGGGCATTAGGCTTGGGCAGGGAGGAGGAAAGGTGGTAGGGAGTGAGGCTGAATTCTAGCTCATGTTCTGCTTGCCAAGCTGAGTGCCTGGAAGAAAGAGGCACCATTTTTTAGTTGCACAAAGGTTCCACATGGCTGGTGGAGGCCGTTAAGGGCTGGGGTGTACTTCAGTGCAGTGGGCAGCCTCTGAAGAGCACTAAACAGGAGAATGACATGGTCAAGAAAGGACTGAAGGGGCGCAAGAACGACAAGGAGGAGGGCAGTCTGGAGGCCACTGAACCCATGCCTGGGAGAGAACCTCTCATCCTGCAGGGACATCATTTACCTTGAAAGCCTGCAGGGGGCTGGGAGAGGGGACGGGTGGGTGGCAGAATGCCTGTCTTCTTGGGAGGAAAGGGGAAACGAGCTCTGAACACCGCTAATAACCACCGATCCAGGACGGGGGTCAGGAGAGCAGCACTCCATCCAAAAGAAACAAAGCTTCAGGGACTTGAGTATCCACCAGCTTTGGTATCTGCGGGGGCGTCCTGGAACCGCCTCCCCATGGATCCTGAGGGACGGCAACACATCGGCACCCTCCTCTGCCATCCTGACCCCGGTGTGCCATTATACAGCTGCGTGATTATCTGCCTTCCCCCTCTGGGCTGTGAGCTGCACGGAGCTGGGGCACACGCCTGTGGCCTGCCACCATTCCCAGCACGCTGAGCTGCACCTGGCATGCAGCTGGCACTCAGTGCATACGGGAATAAGCCAATGACAGACTGAGATGGGCCGGCGGGGACCCAGACACAGACACGGCCGACATGTGCAGGCAGGCATCCCCAGTCCTGAGAGCAGTGCTCTGGACCACGCCCCGGGGGCGCTCCCTGGAGGGCTGCACTTCCCACCTTCCCCTCAGGCTGGTTCCACAGGTGTCTCCTGTGGGGACAGGACACAGGGAAAGGCCAGGATTTGGACAGGGAGGACTCTCTGGAAGGAAGAGGAAGCAGGAGTGTATCAGAGCAGGGGGCTCAGTCCAGAATCTGACCCGGCAAGGTGGCATGTGCGCATGTATGTGTGTGTGCGCATGTGTGTGTGTGTGTGCATGTGCATGTGTGTACATGTGTGCGTGTGTGTTGGGGATGGGAGTGTGCATGTGTACATGTGTGTGCATGTGTGTGCATGTGATTGTGTGCATGTGCATGCATGTGTGTGTACACGTGTGTACATGTTGGGGTGGAAGTGTGCATGTGTATGTGTGCATGTGCATGTGTGCATGTATGTGTGTGCATGTGCATGTGTGTGTGCGCACAGTGCTTGTGTGTGCATGTGTGTGAATTATGTGTGTGCATGTGTGCATGTGCATGTATTGCACGTGCGTGCATGTGTACGTGTGTGCATGTGTGTGCTTGTGTGTACATGTGTGTGTGCATGTGTGTGAATTGTGTGCATATGTGCGTGCATTGTGTGTGTGCACGTGCATGTGTGCTTGTGTGTACATGTGTGTGTGTGCACATGTGTGTATTGCACATGTGTGCATGTGTATGTGTGTGCTTGTGTGTACATGTGCACGTGTGTGCATGTGTGTGCATGTGCATGTGTGTGCATGTGTGTGCGTGTTGAGGGTGGGAGCACGAAGGAAGGGGAGGAGAACCTTCTTACCATGGTCCAGTGTTCCTGTAGTTGACCAGCAAGTAGACCACGATGATGAAGCTACAGGCCCCACTGAGGCCCACAAGGAGGTGGCTGGGCCACGGGACGGTGTCCTTCCCAGGGGCTGCCCAGGGGTGGGAGAAACAGCAATGAGAGGGGTTAGAGAAGCACCCCCACTCACCCTGGGTCACTCCAACACCCCGGTCCAGGGCCCTGCCAGGCAGGCCTGCGTCTGGGGAGCTGGGGACAGGCAGGGTTCTGCTAAGCCCGTCCTCTCTGGGAAGCCAGATTTGATGCTAAAAAGAAATGACATGGTGGCCTTCCAAGAACTCCTTCAGCTCCAGATGGATCCTATAGGTCCACCTGGCAAGCCCACAGCCCCACACCACCCCCGCAGCAGCCTGGGCTCCACCTGGCTGCACCCCTCTCTCCACCTCCCTCCAAGCACCACTTAGAGGACCACAGGTCTTGCTTGCACTTGAACTCAAAATGTGATGCGATGAGGGACAGGTGCCCAGCAAACCTGCTGAGGTCCAGGCTCCCCGGGCATGGCATGCCTTCCTCACCGCAGGCCTGCCTCGCTGTCACCATACCCATTTCACAGATGAGGCCGCGAGGTGAAAGCAGCCACCTCCAGCCCCGGGAGAAACCGGGCATTGGACATTTCAGGGTGGAGAGAAGTGAAAAGAGCCTTTCTACCCCTCCCCAACTCACAGGGCCCATGGCAAGCCCAGTTCCCTCACTGAATCCTGTTCCTGTCTGAAAACTGGGCCCCCTGCAGGGTCACAGCAAGTGAAGGATGGAGCTGACCGCTATACCCTCACCCCAGGCAGGGAGAGAACAGAGCAGCTTCTGTCCCAGCCGCCCCCATGGCCGCCCCCAGCCACCCCTCCTGCCTGAGCCCCCTCCCACCCTTGCTGACCGCCAGTACCTGCAGGCCTTGTCCTGAAGGGCAGGGGCTGGCTCCAGGGGCTCCAGGTCGTGTGCTTGCCTCGTAGAGGCCTGACCCGCACCTGAAGCTCATAGTGGGTGTCTGGGGTGAGCATCTCCAGGAAGATCCATTCCTGCTGTTGCTTGAGGGTCAGCAGGGGGGCCTCCTGGGGCAGAGACAGGACTGTCAGCTCCCACCTCACCTCCCATGACAGGGCCAGGAGGCTGAGCACCGCAGTACCCTCCTCACCCCCTGCCAGCTGCACCCCACTACCTTCCTACCCAAAGCCCCCTCACTACCCAGTTGCTGGAGCTTCAAACCCCAGGTTCATCCCCTAAAGCCCAAGCTATCAAGCTAATCAGCTGGTTCCACCCCCAGAACCCGGTTCCACCTCCAGAGCCTGGTTCCACCCCCGGAGCCATTCCAGAACCATCCGCCTCTCTGCCCCCTGCACGCACCCAGGCCTGAGCTGCCTCCCTCCCCGATGCCTGCAGCTGCTCTCTGATTCCCACCCATGCCCCGCTGCAGTCTATTCTCCCGAGGACCGGAAAGCAGGGCATCTCCACGCAGCCCTCCCGCCCTGGCTCACTCATTTTGCCTCCTCCTGCTCCCCAGTCACACAGCGCCATCCTGCCTTTGCGTGGCAGGTCCTTCTCTTTGCAAAACTCTCCCCAGATCTTTGCAGGTCCTCTCCTTCTGGATCCCCAGGTGTCAGAGAGGCCTTCCCTGGTCGCCTGAGTTTGAAATAGCCTGTGCCCGTCACTCTCAAATACCTTGCCCCATTTGGTTTTCCCGATGGAACTTGTCACTGCCCCATACGGTCACTATCCCAGAGCCTGTTGATGCATCTGCTGACTGCCTGCCTGCCCAGCCCCAGTGTGAGATTCCTGAGAGTAGAAGTTTGCTGAGTTCACCCTCCGCTCTCTCCCCATCATTCAGCGCATAGTAGGTGCTCAGCAAATATTTGTTGAGTGAGCAACTGAGTGAATAAAGACGTGAGTATAAGGTGAATGAATAAGCAACAGGCCCACGTGGACATGGAGCAGATGGACTTTGACACGCGGAGGGGTGGTTCCCTGGCCTCTGAAAGCCCACGGGGCTGGGCAGCTGCCTGCCTCCTGGGTGTCTGAATCTTTCCCTGGTGTCAGCCTGGAACTTGTGCCAGCCGGATCCCCAGGGCTAAGGGGGCTAGACGAGGAGGACGTGGAAGGAGGGGAGGCTGCCCCAGGCAGGGCAGAAAGAGCACAGGACTGGACTCAGTCACTCACCATCCGTCCAGCTGGGGCTGATGGGATCTCACGGAAATGACAAAGGGACAGGACATGGACCAGGACAGGAAGGAGGAATCAGAGCAGCTGGAGACTGGGCCACATTCTCACCTCCCAGGTGCAGCTGGGGGACAGCATCCGGACCTCTGACTCCAGTTTTCTTTCAAAGTAGTGGGAGGCTTGGGAGATTTCCCAGCTTATGTTGCATTTGTGGGTCCCCATGTAGACGACTTGGAGGGAGATGGGGGCCATCAGGCGAACTGGAGACAAGAGCAGGAAGGAAGAGCAGCCAGGCATGACCTCCACCTCACGCCTGGCACCTGCCACTCCCCCCTCCTGGCATGTCCTACCACCCCCAAGCCCAGAAACCCCAGAGCCCGCTCCCTCCCTGCCTCCAGGACCCTCTCAATGATCCTGTTCAGAGAAGCCCTCCTGAGCACCCCGCCCCTGGCATCCCCCTTGCCTGCTGAATCTTTATTCCCAGGCTCATTTATCATCACCTGCCCTGTGAAATAGAAGGTTCGGTTTCTTTATTCGCTTTCTGTCTTCCCCAGCAGACTGTGAGCCCCTTGAGGGCAGGGACTTGGTTGTCTGCTGTGTGCTTGGCGCCTGGAATACTACCTGGTATTTGATTCAGTATCTGCTGAATGAATGGCTCACGGCAGCTTTTCTCTGCACTTAGAAGTGACCTGAGAGCTTTACATGGATCATCTCACTTATTTGAAATGGGATGATTATAACACCGTGATTCTGAAGTTAAGTGAGTCTCAGTTTCTATACTTCTGAGACTCTGCAGAACCACGTAAGTGATAAGCAGATGTTGAGTGCTGACTACATGGTAAGCAGTTTCTGTGTCTTGTTTCCAAAATGCCCTACAAGCCTGTGGGGTCGGTGATTCCGATTGTCCCCAAAACTCAGGCTCAGACAGGTCCGATGGTCTGCCAGTCAGATCGCATCCAGTTCAGGCCTGACTCTCTTTCTACCCCACTGCTTCCCTGGATATGGCCCCCAAGGCCAGCAGGCAGGCACTCGGGCAATTTACAAACCTTCCCAAAGCGCTGTCCTGATGAGACCTAGTGCTGGGTGCCTGGCAAGGAGACACAGGGGTGGCAGAGACTCTGCCCTTAGGGTGCTCACAGCCCAGTGAAAGAGACAGACCTACAATCAGGCAGTGACAACCCAGAACACACAGTCCCTGAAAGAGGATGTACAAAGGGCTAGGGAAGTCTAGGAAGGCCTCCTGGAGGAAGTGGCTCTTGACTAAGCCTTGAAGCATGAGTGGGAATTTTCCAGGTGTAAAGAGCCTTCCAGGCAGTGGGACTGGCATGTGCAAGGGCTCAGAGGCATGGGTAGGCAAGGTGGGTGTGGAGAGCAGGCCTTTGGTTGTAGCAGAAATATAGGCCACAAGAGGAGGAATGCTAGGGAGGAGGCCCAGATCTGGATCCTGAGGGGCCTTGAATGCCAGAGTAAGGAGCCAGGACTTCATCCCGAGAACAGCGGGCAGTGAGGTGGTCAGATGTAGGTGTGGAAGCTGCGGGGGAGAGAGGCTGGAGCAGGGAGGACCCCAGAGGAGGCAGGTGAAGGAGGTGCCCAGCCCTGCCCCAGCCCTAGCCTGGCTTCCTCACTCACAGTTCTCAAAGGGTTCGAAGTCCTGAGTGGTCATCATCCTCCATCGCGCCCCTTCACGGCACATCACCCTCAGGTTGACGATGTCCGCTGAGGTCAGTTTCTGAGACTGCAGGGGAAGGAGAGCAGGGGTGAAGCTTTTGGCAGCTGGGGTGCGGGAAGGGGGAGGCCACCAGGATGACCAGTGGAGGACAGGAGCTTCTCCACACACCCCACCACGCAAGGCAGAGGCAGCAAACGTTTTCTATAAAAGGCCATATATAGCAACTATTTTTGGCTTTACAGGCCACGTGGTCTCTGTCACGATGGCTCAACTCCACCACTGTAGTGTGAAGCAGACACAGACAACATGTAAATGAATAGCAGGGCCGTGTTCCAATAAAACTTTATTTACAAACGCAGGCAGTGGGCTGGATGTAGCCTGTGGGTCAAGGTAGTTTACCAAAGCCTGATCTAAAACGATCAGGTTAGGTCTTCAGCTACCTTGAGAGGTACCTCGAACTACCTTGAGAGGGAATGAGCTCCCTGTCACAGGAGGCATGCAAGCTGGTAAGCCCCCACAAAGGTACAGGTCTGGAATTATACCTGATTAACATTTTTGAGTGTGAAAGGCCCTCACCTCCCCCACCTCTCCCCATCCCTACGCTTTGAATTTTCTGGAAGAAAACGGCCAGGTATTGAGCATCTCCTGTGAGCAGGCGCTGCTCAGATGCCCCAGCCCCTCAGTGCACACAGCAGGCATCCCATGGTGTGGGTGGGAAGCCTGAGGCTTGGGCGGGTCTAGGGACCTGCCTGAGGTCATGCAGCTGGACAGCAGGGGATCCCAGGTTTAAACCCAGGCCCTCTGGTCCTCCTGCAGCATCACTGCGTCTCTGAGTCCTGGCCTGTCACGCCTGACAGAGGGCTGCCGAGTGAGCGGCTTAGGGGAGGTGTAGTGCAGGATCCACTGAGCGTGCAGGCCTGGCTGTGCCTCCAGGATCGGATCGGGTGCCAGAAGCAGGGAAGAGGCCAGGCAGTGGGAGCAGACAACTCCGAGCCTGCAGAGGCAGGGGGGATCTTCCCAGTGCCTGAGAGTGCAGGGACACCTGGGTCCACAGCCACATCTGGACCAGAGGCCTGGATCTGAGACGCTCTAGTGCAGGCCTGTTAGGATCTGAGGTCCAAGATGCCGATTTCGGGGCCAGGGCCGTGGGCACAGTCCCTCTGACCTGCGTAAGACCCACGATGAGCAAATCTTGAACATGATCATTAGAATTCCCCAAACTGGCCGGTTCCTCTCCACCCCATAGATCCTGTCCTAGCCTTCTTATAGCTGCTCTGGGGCTAGATTTTCCCAGATAATATAGCCTCATCGTTATCAGTGCTATTATTGTTGTAAAAATATTGCCAATCATGCATTCTCATGAGCACTCACACTGTGCCAGGCGCTCTTTAGAGCACTTTACATATATTATCTCATTTAATTCTCTCAACACTCTTGGGCACAGGCACTGTTACTATTTCCATCCTGTAGCTGAGAAGACTGAAGCACAGAGAGGCTTAGGGACTTGCCTGAGATCACACAGCTAAGAAATAGTGGAGCCAGGATCAGAAACCAGGCCACCTACAGAGCTCCCTGCCCAGACACAGCGTCGGGTTCCAGAGGCTGTGATTTTATCAGCTCCACTGTGGGACTCCATCTTCCCTCTCTCCTGCCCCTCGAGAATACATACAACCCGATGATGGTGGAAGATGTGGTCTGGCTGTCCTCGGAGCCCGCTGCTGCCCAGGCTTTGACAGACAATAATTTGATGTACACCCACATGGACATGGCCAGGTATTGAGAAAGAGGCGAGAGGCAGCCTAATGCAATGGTCAAAAGCACGAGCTGGGAGCCCGCAGGCCTGGGTTCGATCCCAGCTCTGTACTTCCTGGCTGTGTGACCTTGGGCAGGGACCATACCTCTCTGAGCCTCAGTGTCTTCATTGGTAAGAAGGGGACAGTGCTGATGTTCGCCTGTGGGGCTGTAGGTGATGGCAGCAGCTGCCTGTCTGGAGTGGCCGCTGCTACAACATTGGCCACAGCGGGGAGGTGTAGCCAGGGCCTCCCGCTCCATGGAGCAGGCAGGAGCCCTGCCCTCCCGGCCACGGCTGCAGCTGCCTAAGACTTGGCTGTGGACCCCGGCCTCCTGGTGCCCTCGGGGGCTGCAATCAGGCAGGGCCCCCGCTCTCCTGGCCACGGCTGCAGCCACCCAAGTCGCCCCCACAGAGCCAGGCGTCACTGCACTCTCAGGGTCCCGGGTAGAAACCCAAGCCTCCAGGTGCTCTTGCAAGCAGGAAGGAGGCAGCAGACCTGCCCTCCTGGGCACAGCTGCAGCCGCCCAAGTCGTGGCTGTGGACCCAGCCATCCCTGCACTCTCAGGCGCTGGGAAGATCCCCCCTGCCTCCGCAGGCTCGGAGGTGTCTGCTCCCACTGCCTGGCCTCTTCCCTGCTTCTGGTGCTCGATCCGATCCTGGAGGCACAGCTGGGGCTGCACGCTCTATGGATCCAGAGCAAGTTGGGGACAAGAGGGACCCCCACCCCTTCCAAAGTAGCCAGGAGCTCCCCTGGTGCAGCTGCCGCCGCCCAGGCCTGGACCCAGGCATCACCGTGCTCTTGGGGTCCCCAGGAGGACCCCTACTGCCCCCACAGGCTTAGGGGTACCTGCTCCCACTGTCTGGCCTCTCCCTGCTCCTGTGCCCACTTCAATCTCAGAGCAAGGCCAAGCCCAGGCACTGCCTCAGCCAGGCCACATATGCGCAAGCTCGGGGCAGCACTGACTCACTGGCCATGGCTGCCGAGTCCCCCTCTGTCCCCCGGACTTTGAGAAGTCAAGGGGAGCACTGGGGACAGCTTGGCACTGGCCTGCAGGTGCCCTTGGCCCGAGCAGCCTGGGCAGAAGGGGGCAGGTCCCCAGTGAGGTCCCACCTTCAGGCTGGGGAGGTCCTGAACAACCAAGTGGGTACCATTCTAATGGCCATTCTACAGAAGGGGAAATTGGGGCACAGGGGCTGCCAGTGTCACCCAGCTGGCATCAGGTGGAGTCAGGGCTGGAGCATCCAGCTCCCAAGTCGGCAGCCTTCACCCCCCACTGCGCTGCGCTGCCAAGACTCCGGGAAGAGCAGGTGTGGTCATTATGAGTTACTGGGGGCCATCTTACTTGATGAGGATCACAAGTGTCGTAGGACCCACGAAGCGCAGGGGAGACAGCGGGAGCAGAGGCAAAGTGACGTATACCGCACAGACGAAGGGTCCCTCAGCCCTGGGGCAGCCCTGAGGCCACACCTTGGGGTGTCACATGTTTTTCTCCTCCTCCTCCTCCACGCTGGGCGTTCTGCTTGGCCTCAGCCCCTGCCATTGGGCCCCAGTTCCTCCCCTGCATCGGGCCCGCCCTGAGACTGCAGCCTGGAGCTGGGAGCCCGCCCTCTCCCTGCACTCTCTCCCTGGGCAGGCTACTCACATCCGGGGGTCCGAGGATGAGGCTGCAGGCCCGGGATGCCTGGCTCACAGGGAGCAGCTCACAGGTTTGGTTCCACGGCCTTTCAAGGCAAAAGCACCTCCTTAGAACGGGAAGGACCCACAGAGCTGGCCCAAGCGACCTTCTCAGATCCCTCTGCTGCCAGGATGGCTGCAGGCAGCAAGGCCGTGCTGGGGCCCCTGTGCCAACCTCCATGAGGGGCGCTGCCTCCCCCTCTGACTCCCAGTATTCCTCCTGCACAGGCACCTGTCCTGCCCCTCACCCCAGCCTGGTCCCACGGCACCTGCAGTCATCTGGAAACACAAACCAGGTCAGCACAGGCGATCCTCCCCACCCAGAGCCCTCTAAAGCTCCCTGAGGCTCAGGTCCTTAATTAGGCCTTCAGAGCCCTGTGGAGTCACCACCCACCCAGAAGCCAGGACCCCAACCCGCCCTACCCCTCCGTCTCCCTTCCCATTTTTCCCACCCCACACCCCACAGGATCCATCTGGGCCCAGCCCACTCTCTGTGGCCTTCGTCTTCTCCCTGACCCCATCAAGCCTACCTTGGGTCAGTCCCTCATTCACCGGCCGTCTGGATGTTTACATCACAGTGACATCTGTCCCCCAGTCCCTAGGCACCCCAGCCACTCCCAGGTTCCCTGTCCCCACGGCTGCCCACAGGGTCTCTCAAAATCTGAGATTACCCAAAATGCTTGGGGACCTCCCTTTCTCCCCGCTTCCTATCTGCTTGCCTCTGGAGTGGAGTCCAGCCTTGGCATAGCAGGCTTGTAGCTCAGGGTCCCCAAATTTCCCTGTCTAGCTCATCCCCAGCCCCTCCACTGTAGCCTGGACTCCACCCAGGTACTAGAAGTCCAAATAGCTGATTCCCAAAATCTCTTAAACAATCCCTTGATTCCAGGCCTGGGTCCCACCTCCTGTGATTCGAAGTGTCTGTGGGTCCTATTAATCCAAGATTCCATAAATGCAGACTCCCTGGAGTCTGACGCATGGGATCCAGACTATGAGCTCCCACCACCCTAAGATTCTGCAGTTCGGCCAGGAGGCCACGCTCACCGTTTGTCCGGCCTGGCCTGGACTTGGCAGGAGGTGTCCTGCAGAGCCTCAGCTTGGCTCCAGACACAGGAGATGTTGGCTCTCGAGTTGTAGAAGCATGTGAGCTGGGAGGTGCCTGTCGGGCAAGAGGAGGTGTGAGTGCTGACTGCAGTGCCCACGGCCCCCAGAGGCATGCCCACCGCCCCTGCACCTGGCCCCCACGTCTGACGGAGAAGGAGGCGGGTAACTCTGACGAGCAGAGAAGGGATTCGTGGGCCCACTTTAGAGGGGAGGAAATGGAGCCCCATAGCCTTCAAGTTCCCATAGGCAAGCTAAGGCAGGGCAGGGACAGAAAGCAGCATGTGCCTGTGGCTTGGAGAGGCGTGTATGTGTGTGTGCTTGCACGCGTGCGTGTGTGCATTCGGGCACACGTGTCAGGATGGGAGTCCAGGACAGAGGGTAAGGTAGGAGGCAGCCCCATCACCTCTCCCTCCTTTCCTTCTGGGAAGAGGCTTTAGCAGGGCCTTAGCCGCCTCCCCTAGGGAAAGCACAGCTGTCCAGATGCCAGGGTTCTTACCGTTCACCGCTGCGGATGCCCAAGGGGCCAGGGACAAGAGGAGGGTGAGGAGGGGCAGATTCCAGGACAGATCAGGAGCAGCCATTACATCCACAGGGTGGAGCCGAGGAAGGAAGCCCTAGGGGAGAGGAGGGAGAGAGAGCCCACGTAAATACACACCCCAGGCCTCGCTGCCCCCAGAGGCAGGCTGGGCCGCCCCCTCAGTTTGTGTGGTCTGCACTGCCCTGTGCCAGCTCAGTCCAGCCCCAGGGCCTTTGTACCTGCTCGTCCCACTGCCCCACGCATGCTCACAGCCTTCCTTCAAGTTTCTGCTCCATTGCCGCCTCCTCCGAGAGGTGTGCCTTGACTAGACTGCGTGAAAAAGCACCCTACTCACCATAGCCCCACATTTTCATCACGGCACTATTTATTTGTTGTTTATTGACTGATTTATGTTTTCCTCTAGCTCTCTTCACAAACACACATAGAGTCACGTAAGCTCACTGAGGACAGGGATTTTTATGTTTTGTTCATTGTGAGGTCCGCAATTCCTAGAACAGTGCCCAGCACATAGCAGGCATCTGGCAAAACAAATTCTTGAACAAACAAGTGACGGAATAAAAACAGAGTGAACTAAAGTCAGCAGGCAGAGGGGCTTCCAGAGGGCTCCCTGGCTAGCACCTGCTCCTGCCCCTCGCTCTCCCTCAAGGGAGTTGAGGCAATGGTGTGAAGGCATCGGGACGTGAACTCAGAGAAGCGGAAAAGCAGACAGGAGCTCTGACCTCAAGACTGAAGAGCCCTAGAGAACAGGGGAAACTGAGGCACAGAACGCTGCAGCTACAGTAGCCTTTATGGAGGACCTTGTACACGCTCGTACTCCCCTACCTGCCTAGAAGCTCCCTGGAGGCAGGACCAGGTTGGTCACCCAGGTTATTCCCCAGGGAGGAAAGAGACATGAAATCTCTAATTTTCCCAGAGTGTCTATGACACACTGGCCCCTGGTTGGTGCTTTTTCTTTTCTTTCTCTTTCTGTCTTTTTTATTGAGATGGAGTTTCACTCTTATTGCCCAGGCTGGAGTGCAATGGTGCGATCTCAGCTCACCGCAACCTCCGCCTCCCGGGTTCAAGCGATTCTCCTGCCTCAGCCTCCTGAGTAGGTGGCATTACAGGTGCCTGCCACCACCCTGGCTAATTTTGTACTTTTGGTAGAGATGGGGTTTCTCCACGTTGGTCAGGCTCAGGTGATCCATCCGCCTCGGCCTCCCAAAGTGCTGGGATTACAGGCGTGAGCCACCGCGGCCGGCCTGGCCAGTGCTTTTACAGGCATCAGTCCAGGTCATCTTCCCTGTTCCTATTCTCCAGGGTCTGCACCCGGGAGTGCCTGCCGCCACGGCCCTGGGCGCTTGGGGAACTACCTTCCCGCTTCAGCCAAGATGCCGCTCCCCTCCCAGGGCGCCCATATTTGAGGCCCAGTAAGAAACAGTGTGTGTCAGCGCCTCTTCTCAGGGAACCCCTAGCCCACCGTGGAAGCTCCGTTCAGCACGCAGGTGAGGCGACCACCGCTGTCGCAGGGGAAATGGCCAACCGAGAAATGTGGCTGCTCCCACCCCCTGCAGGGGCTGGGTGTGTGGAGGGGAATGAGAAGGTGAGCACTCGGTCACTTCGGGAAGATGAGGGGACTGCTGCCAGGAGAGTTGGTTGGAGCAGGCAAAGGGGGAGGCAGGGAGATGAGGAGGGGGCTTCCAGGGAAAGACGAGCGTGGCCCCAGTGAGAGGGGCAGGGGCAGAGGGGAAAGGGGCAGATGAGTAGAGAGCTGGCAAGGAGGTGGCACGTCCTTCCCTCCCTCCTGCTCTCCCTCAGAGAGCTTCCGAGGCCCCTAGGCATTGGGCTTTGTTGCCTCCTGTTCTTCCCTCTCCAGCGGCTCCCACCTCAAGCTCTCGCTCCCCTTCCCTTCTCTCTCTCAGTCTCTCAATGGCCTCAGCCCTCAGCTTCCAAGGGTCTTTCTCCAGCTCAGCCCCAAGCCCCCACATCTCTCCTGATGGTCTGCAGGACCCCCTCACAGCGGGTGCTCCTGGGCCCAGCAAAAACCCAGCTCACCCCCAGCTCTTCTCCTGTCTGACTTTCAGGTCTGAGACAACTGTACCCTTCCTGTTCCAGGGAACCTTTGTCCTTATACCTAGCCAGCCAGGACACTACATACACAGGAGGACAGTCCAATGACAACTTGCTGTCTCTTCCTCACTCTCACCGGGCCAGCCCCGTGCTGTACCAGCCTGGGCGATGACACCACCCCATTGGCAGGCTGTCACCTGCCTTCCCTGAAGCCCAACTACCCGCCTCCTTGCCCAGAAACCCGCAGTGGCCCTGTGGCAACCAAAGCCTAAATGCCCGCTTTCGAGGCTTTCTGGGACTGGGACGAGATCAGCGAACACTTCCAGGCTCTGCCCTCACAGAAGCAGGGGCATGTGCCCAAGCAAAAGCACACACACTGCACCTACCTGCCTCCAGTGGCTCCAGGTGGCCAGGAGACCGACACTCGTCCTCCAAAGGTCCTTCCCAAGTCTATTCTTTCCCCGGGTCCCCTACAGATCCTGCCATCCTTCAAACCCATTTCAAGCAGCCCTTCATGCCTTTTTTCACAAAGCCCTCCCTGATTTCCACAATGGAGGATGATGTCTTGCTCCTGTGAGCACCTTGTTCCTTTCTCTAGACTGGCAGCAGCAGGGCAGCATTGCCCAGGGGTTGGCCCAGCAGGGCACTCGCTCCAGGGACTGCTGGGCACAAGGCCTGGCACGCAGTTGGTGCTCAATAAATGCAGTAAAAGGAATGTGTTTGGTCAGAGGTCTCAGTACTGCAAAAAAAAAGCAGAGCGCTTTGGGTGGCCCTGGGTTGTCTCACGGCTTACGTCTTAGCCAGCATGGAGCAGGGACCCGCGCCTAGGCCCCAAGAGCCATGGGTTCCATCTCCTAAGGCAGATGTCACAGGAATGAGAGTCAGAGGCCCAGATATTGTCAGAGCCGCAAAGGCTCTCTGAGCAAGCCCAGTCCCCTGTTCTACATTTGGGGACACTGAGGTCCAGAAGTGGAACAGACTTGCTGAAGGTCACATCAGGAGCCCAGCACAGAGCTGGGATCAGAAGTCACCTCCACGCTGCTTGCCACTCCCTTCACCACACCAAAACCACTGGCTGACAGGTTACTGTATGCCAGACTCCACTTAAATCTCTAAATGCTGCAACAAGGGCCTCTGGCGGCGATACTCTTATTATCTCCATTTTCCAATGAGGAAACTGAGGCACACAGAGGTGAAGTAGATTGCCTAAGGTCATGCAGCGGATAAGATGCCCTTCCAGAATCTGAGCCAGGGCAGACTGCCCGGCTCCCAGGCAGGGATCCTCCCCCCGGGAACTCCCCGGTCGCATCTTCCCACCACAACAGCTCACATGACAGTAAACACGCACTGGTGACCTACTAATACTCGTCATACGCAGTAAGCACTTACTCTGTGCCAGGCCTGGGGCCAAGTGCCTCACATATGCCCAACGGCCTCACATATGCCCAAGTGCCTCACATATGCCCAACGGCCTCACATACACCCAACGGCCTCACATATGCCCAATGGCCTCACATATGCCCAACGGCCTCACATACGCCCAACGGTCTCACATATGCCCAATGGCCTCACATATGCCCAATGGCCTCACATAAGCTGCCCAATGGCTTTATTATCCCCTTACACAGATGAGGAAACTAAGACTCCAAGCCCCTAACTTGCCCAGGATCACATACATGGCAAGAGGCGGAGCAGGGATTCCAGGCTCACCCCCTCATGCTGTCCCACCCTGCCAGACACTGGTCCCAAAGGTAAGGCTACCACCCTCCCTGCCCTGGGAGTCAGGGCCCAGCACAGACAGACGGGCAGGTACATGTCCTGGGTACCATGGGCTCACCCTGGCCTGGCCCATCGTTCCCACGGGAGCATGATCTCCCCAGGATGGAGGCTGCTCACCTCTTTCTTGGGATCCCCCAGTAGCAGAGGGCACAGGGCTGGGATCCCAAAGAGTGCAGAGCCCAACCAGGGGACTCCCACAGCCCCTGAGAGCCCAACCAGGGGACAGACTCCCACAGCCCCTGTGCCCCTTCATGCTTAATCACACCAGCCTGGCCCTCGGGCAAGGGCACCACCTGTGTTTTGCGTGGGGGTCCCCCTGGTTGCCCCAGGTAGGGCCCAGCCTCAGGATGATCTCATGCCCAGGACAGGACCTGCAGAGAGCCCCAGGGTGGGAGGAAGGTGGCGGGGGACAAAGGGGTACAAGGTCAAAGGAAGGTTAGGGGCAAACCACAGGCCCAGCCTAGAGGCAGCCAGGCAGGCAGAGAAAGTGTCGTCTGGAGTCTGCTCCCTGCTGCCTGGGCTGCAGCAATGCACAGACAGAGCAAAGTCCAGGGGAGGACGGTGTGGGGGTGCCAGAGGGGCTCAGGGCTGAGGGAGTGCCTGGCAGTCACTAAGGCTGCACCCTCATTCTGCAAAGGGGAAGTTGAGCCTCAGGGAGGCCAAGGAACCCACTCAAGTTCGCACGGCGAGAAGCCCAGCCTCAGGTGACAGCAAGTGGAGCACAGGACCTCAAGTCCAGAGCTCCCTCTCCTGGGTCCTCAGGCATACCCACACGTGCCCTGTCTTTCATGACTCCAAAACTGGTCACACACACGGACGCCTATGTCCTCACCACAACCCTGCAAGGTGGGTCTCGCCCCCACTCCCAATTTGATCCATGCCAGAACTGAAGCCTGGAGCAGCTGACCCCAGCCATCTGATCACCAGTGAGACACTGCTGCGGACAGGGACGGGTGCCCGCTCCACCTCTGTCCTGAGCGCTCGGGGGTAGTTCAGCATTTAGCCCCCCAGAGCTCCATGTGGAGGCTCCAGTATTCCTCCTTTTTGCCAGATGAGAAGACTGAGGCACAGGTCAGCCTCTCGCCCGGGCAAGAAGGGCATAGGGCTGGGATTTGAACCTGGTCAGATGCAATCTGGGGCCCCTGCTGCCATCAGGCGTACGTAGTGGCTGGGGCAGGGCGGTAAAGCTCGGGAGCCCGTGGCGCGTCCCGCCTGACCTCTGAACTCGATGGGGCGCGTGTCCCCTCATCCCCTCTGGCCACCTCCACCTGCCACCCCCCTGCCCCTATACACTGTGTTTGTCTCTTGCTATTTAACTTCAGGGGCTTTCCCAGCTGGGTGCGGGACCCTGGCTGTGGGGGAAGGAAGGGAACCTTGGGGATAGCTCAGCCCCTCACTCTACCCCACCGTCCCCCGAGGTGCTACAAACACAGTTAAGGGTGGGAGGCTTCGGCCCGCAGGAGAGGAGAGAGCATGAGCTCGAGGCAGCCCCAAAGATGGGGTCCCATCCCCAGTGCCTGGAGATGCTACTGACCTTTCCAGTCATGCAGCCAAGGAAGGGACAAACCCAGACTCAAACTCAGGGCTCTGCCTCCAGCCTGGGGCTCATAGAGGCCACACAGCACACTTCACTTCATAGCTGGCTCTCCAAGGGGACCCTCCTCTACCCGCTTACTCCACAAGCGTCCTGATGAGCACTCAACACAGAGGTGCCTCTCCCAGTATATGGGCCTCATTCCACAGAGGTCAGGAGGGGCTCCCGCCTGTCCCACCCCATACTCGGCACCCTCTCAGGGCACCCAGGCTATCCACCCACCCCTTCTCCACCTCCCCAGGCTGGGGGCCCAGCATACAGGGTCCAGGGAAGCCCCTCATCCCACAGCAGTCCCTAGCCTCCCCTGGGTGGGCTGGAAAGGAGGGGTGACCTGGGCTTGGGAACTGGTTTTTTCTCCAGCCAGGAGCCCTGAGAGCTGGCCCCACTCCTTCCCCAGAGGAATTCTAACATAAAGTTGGGGGATGGGAGTTCAGGCAGAAACTGCTGGGTGAACTGAGTCTGAGCTGAAAGTCTTCTCTGTGACCTTCACTCCAGCCCCCTGGCTGGTCCACAGGGGCTGGGAGGGAGGAGGGGGCATCACCTGGCTGAGACATGGGGCGGTGGCAGCGTGCGCTCTCCAGTCCTCCCTGCTGCTGGGACCGTGGCCATCTCCCCAGGGCCCTGCTCAGCTCTGGCCCAGGAGAAGGCTGCAGCTAAAGCCTAAAAGCCCAAGGCCAGCCCACTTCCTGTGCAGAAGATAGAGGGGCAAGGCCTGGGGTGGAGAGGTGGCGAGATGAGGCTTATGAGAAAGCTTGAAACTCCTCAAGCACCCCGGGCCAAGATAAAGATCTGCCTCCTACGCTGGGGGCGGCACACACACACACACACACACACACACACACACACACACACACACACACACACACACACACACACGCGCACACACACACACGGGCGCACACACACACACACACACACACACAGGCACACACACTCACTCACTCTCAAATAGGGGCCTAGCTGTACACAAAAGCCAAGGGAACCTAGACCCTCCCTCTCTCCCCTCCTACATCACTCCCACACCAACTCCCACAGGCTACCCCACACTTCTGGCACCTTCATCTGGTCACACACATACCCACTAACACTTTGGCTTCACACAAGACTGTCCCTCTAGGTGACCCCAGCGCCTCATCCTCCTCCCAGCCTGCAACACACCATCCTTTGGAGATTCCCTTTTCACCCTGCCTTCCAGGAAGCCCCTTACTCCGTTTAGCATTCAGAGATGATTGTTTTTTTTTAATTTTTTATTTCGTGGATACGTTGTAAATGTCTATATTCATGAGGTATACGAGCTATTTTGATACAGGAATACAATGTGTAATAATCACATCAGGGCAAATGGAGTATCCATCGCCTCAAGTATTTATCCTTTCTTTTTGTTACAAACAATCCAATTATGCTTTTAGCTCTTTTTAAATGTACAGTAAATTATTGTTGACTAAAGCACCCTGTTATGCTGTCAGATACTAGATCTTATTCATTCTAACTCTATTGTTGTACGAGACAAGCATCCTCACTCCCCCTCACCCCCGTTGCCCTTCCCATCTCCATGAATTCAACTGTTTTAATTTTTAGCACCCAAAAATAAGTGAGCACATGCAAAGTTTGTCTTTCTGTGCCTGGCTTGTTTCGTTTAATATAATATCCTCCAGTTTTGAACATGTTGTTGCAAAGACAGGATCTCACTCTCTTTCATGGCTGAATAATACTCCACTGCATATATGTACCACATTTTCTTTATTCAGTCATCTGTTGATGGGTACTTAGGTTGCTTCCAAATCCTGGGTATTGTGGACAGTGTGGCAACAAACTTTGGGGCGCAGATGTCTCTTCCAGATACTAATGTCCTTTCTTCTGGGTGTATACTCAGCTGTGGGATTGCTGGATCCTATGGTAGTTCTATTTTTAGAACTAGGTTCCCAATTCTGGTTCATTGGTCAGTGTGCCTGTTTTTATGCTAGTGCATGCTGTTTTGGTTACTGTAGCTCTGTGATATAATTTGAAGTCAGATAATGTGATTCGTCCAGCTTCGTTCTTTTTGCTTAGAATAGCTTTGGCTACTCTGTGTCTTTTGTGGTTCCATATAAATTTGATGATTATTTTTTCTACTTCTTTGAATGACGTCATTGGTAATTTGATAGGGATTACATTGAATCTGTATATTTCTTTGGGTAGTGTGGACCTGTCTCCATCAGACAGCCTTAGTCTAGGGCAGAGGGAAGGGCAGAAGAAACAACATTGATTCTTCCAATCCATGAACATGGAATATCTTTTTATTTTTGTGTCCTCTTCAACTTCTTGCATCAACGTTTTATAGCTTTCATTGTAGAGATCTTTCACTTCTTTGGTTACTTTTATTCCTAGGTATTTTATTTTATTTGTAGCTGTCGCAAATGGAGTTATTTTCTTGATTTCTTTTTCAGACTGTTTGCTGTTGGTGCATAGAAATGCTACCAATTTTTGTACGTTGATTTTGTATTCTGCAACTTAACTGAATTTATGTGTTCTAATAGTTTTTTGGTGGAGTGTTTAGGCATTCCAATTTGGATGCCCTTTCCTTCTTTCTTTTGTCTGTTTGCTCTTGCTAGCACTTCCTAGAGATGACAATCAGGAATTTGTGAACAGTTTGACGGCCAAACATTCTAGAACCTTCATCTTCCTCTCAAGTCATGGTTCCTAACCCTTTTCTCCCTTGTGTCAGGGAGGAGAGCCAGGTGAGGAAGGGGTAGGAAGGACACTTTTCTCTATAGACCCTTTTATATGGTGTGAACATATTTCCTGCCCCCAAATAAATGAATTCAGTTAAAACTTTAAAAGCATAAAGAAAAAAATGCATCCCCAGCCAAAGCCAGACGTCACAGACCCAGCTTGTAAGGAGCAGCTGCGTACAGCGGTTTCATTCATGAGACGGCATCCATCTGCCCGGCACATACTGCCCAGGACTCTTCTTCCTTCTCATCCTGCTTTCCTTCTTTTATTCATTCAACAAACATTACTGAGCATCCCAGATGCCCCAAAGGCCAGGCCAGACATAGGAAGCCTGAGGCAGGCAGCCCAGGCCAGTGGGGTAGGGCCAGGGGAGGGAGCTAGGGCTCTCTCCACCATCGTGCCTCTGGAATGTTTAACAGCCAGGGAAGGGGAGCACAATGTGGGAGGGCACAGCCCCCACACACAGAGTCTCCTGCCCCAGGTGACAGGGGTTGGAGTGGGTTTGTTCTTTTGCCAAGGGTCCTAGCCCAGAATGCCTCAGGTGGAGCGGCAGGGAGTGGGCTATGCAGAGAACAATCTTCCTTTGAATCCTCTACATAACACCTCGTGGCCTGTGGGAGCACACGGGAGGGAAATCTGGTGGAATGCATCCCCAGGCCTCCGCATGCACTTTCCTCCTGCATTCAGCTAGGCTCTGCTTCCCAGCCTCCCTTGCAGTGAGCTGGGGCTCAGGGACCAAGCCTGGCCAGTGGGGTGTGGGAGGAAGTGATTTGTTCTAGTTCTAGGCCTAAAAAAAAATCTTCCTTTGCGGTGGCTCACACCTGTAATCTCAGCACATTGGGAGGCCAAGGCAGGCAGACTACCAGGTCAGGAGTTCGAGATCAGCCTGGCCAACATGGTAACAGCCTGTCTCTACTAAAGATAGAAAAAATTAGCCGGGTGTGGTGGTGCACACTTGTAATCCCAGGTACTCAGGAGGCTGAGACAGGAGAATCACTTGAATTTGGAAGGCAGAGGTTGCAGTGAGCTGAGATTACGCCACTGTACTCCAGCCCAGGCAACAGGGCGAGACTCTGTCTCAAAAAATAAAAAAACAAAAAAGCAAAAAAAAACCTCACCTTTGATCCTCCTGTGTCTATTAATCCCTCTATCTCTTTCTCTCTCTCCCCTCCCCTGCCAGAATCCAGAGAAGTTTTGGATAGAGGGGTTGGAGTCCCCTGGAGAACATGCCATCACCCCTCCTCAGACAATTCACACTGGGCTATTACTTGAGTGAAAAAATGAAACTCTGTTATTGGGCCTTTGAGACCTAGGGGCTGCCGTTCCCATTCTCTCTGACTCATATATAGTCTGTTCCCCAGGTGCCAAAGCTGAACCTGATATCAGGTGAGGAGGGGTGAGACGGGATGCCAGCAGAAGCCCAGAGGCCTGGGTGACCAGCAGGGGTGTGCGCAGAGGTGCACCTGCTTTCTTCAGCGCCCCACCCCTGCTCAGAGCCATGTCGTCTCCCACCTCAGCAGGCCCATAGTGGTCTCCACCTTGGTCTCCCTGTTTCTATTAATACTCCGGACTCTCCATCCTGTTCTCCGCTCAGTGGCCAGAGCAACCTTTCCCAAACCCAAATCAGGTCATTTCACCCCCCAGCCACACCCCATCACACACACTCAACCTTCCCAGTGCATTCACAGTAAAATCCAAACTCTCAGTCTTGACCCGCACGTCCTGCCGGGGCTGCCCCACCTTCATCTCTGACCCTGTCTCCTGTGCTTTCTCGCTCTGTCAGGGCTTTGTGTGTGCTGAGCCTGCTCCTTCCTTGCCATCTGCCAGGCCAGGAAACCGGGGCTCATGAGTCATCCTACCAGAAAGTGGCAGAGCCAGGATTAGAACCTGGGTCTGTCCCAGAGGACATCCGATTCTCTCTGAGGCAACCTGAGATGTAATCCAGAAGCTTCTCTGATGGCCGGGCCCTGACAGAACCCACTCAGGCCTGCCCAGATCTGGGTCTCAGGAGTGCTGGGGGTTGGATCCAGTCTCCTCCAGGAGGCCCCCCGCCTTGCTCCTATAACTACTTCTCTTGAGTCTTCCACATCCCCACCTGACCCTCTGCACTGCATCCTCATGGGGCCAGCTGGGAACAAACCGGCTCACACCCTCCGCTTCCATGCCCACAGCCTCACCACCACAAGATTCAGACCTCCCTTTCACAGGGGCCATGGGACAAGCCCATAGTGGGGTCTTGCAGCCCTGATGTCCCGTCCTGACTGTGATTTTTCCCCTCCGCATCACAGGACTGCCTCTTTTGGGGGCCAAGCCGGACCGAATCCTCCTCAGACCTGTATCTGCCAAACGCCCCACCGTCCCTCCCCCTGCTCACTGCAGTGCTTGGCCCTTGCGCTCAGCCTTCCTCTCCACTCCACCTCCCGGGAGATGTCAGGGTCCGCGCTGTGGCCTCCACCCTCCTGTTCCCTCCGACCTGCTCCACACCAGTCCCACACCCAGGCCCGCACTTGCACCCTGCCATCATTCTGCCCTGTGTTAACCCAGGCCCCTTAACTGCCACCTCAGCCCGCCCCCTTGCTCCCATCAACAGTGTCCCAGTTAGCATGGAGTTCAGCTGCGTGTGTCCAAGAGAACAGAAGAAGAAAACGGTGACCTAAAATAAGAGAGGGTTTTATTTCTGTCTCACATAAAAGAAGTCCAAAGGCCGGCCGGCCAGGGTAGGTGGGGTGGCTTTATGATATCAGGATCCTGAGCTAAGTCTGTCTCGCCACTGGGGCCCCTTCAACATCGTTCTGCCGCCTCCTCATAGACCAAGAGAGCTGTTCAAGCTCCACCCATCACGTCTGCGTTCCTGCACATGGAAGGGTGAGGAAGGAGAGAAGCAGGGTTTGCCTCTGCCTGTTAAGGACCCTTCCCCAAAGCTGCTCTTGACACTTCTAACGTACCTCCCATTGGCTACGCTTGAGTCACATGACCAGCCAAGCTGCAGAGGAGGCTGGGAGATGCAGCCAGCATCACAGGCAGGGCAGAGCAGGTCTGGGGGCACCATTCACTGCTGGCCACTCAGGTCAACATACTGGGGTTAAGGGAATCATATGCATGTGAAGGCGAGCCTGCCTGTGTGTGAGGACCTGTGCCTGGTGTGCATTTGTGAAGGGGCGTGGGAGCGTATCTGTGAACTGTCGCATACCTGCACTGAGCCACTCTGCCAGGAGCCCCTGGAGACTGCTAGCAGCCAAGTCCTTCAGTCAGCTTCCTAACCTGAAACTGCCCGAGTCACCAGACCCATGGGACCACCCATCCGCCCTCTTCACCATGCCAAGAGTGCCCAGAGAGGGAAGATTCCGTCCACAGCCACGACCCTGTTTGGCAGCAAGGTGGACTCCTCACAGTCAGGCCAGCGTCCTGTGACGGGGACAGGCAGGAAAGGCCCAAAGACCCTCTCCCAGTTCCCACAGTGGCTTCTGCTTTTCCCGTGGGAAACAGGTAGAGTGAAAACATTCTCTTTGCTTTTTCTTCTTCTTCGGCAGGTTTCACCAAAATCTGCGATCTTTCTCAGAAGGCAATCTAGGTGTTGCTGTGAGGGAAAAGGACGTGTGATATTTGCAAAGTGTCTGTGAGAAGTTCCTCTCTATCGAGAAGTAACGCTTACTCGCTTTTTTTTTCTTCATGTTTTTATTAAAGAATCGGAAAAAATTAAAATGTCCCTCTAAGAAGGTGATGCCTGCCTGTCACCATTGCCTGCAACATCCGCTTGGAGAAAAGCAAAAAAACGGGTCAGAAACATGCTCTCACTCGGGAGTGGTGATGCCCCCAGTCAGGCCTGTTCCAGGAGTCGGCCACCCTGGGCCCCCGGAGAACAGGAGACCTTGAACTCCCCCAAGCAGGAAAGATGCCCATTTCAGACAGGGGGAAGGAGCAAGACAGGCTAAATCCGGATATCACCTGGCCCTACAACGTGTAGAGAGAAACAGTAAAACCTCTGCCTCTGGGTCTCTGCCTCTTGGAGTCCCAGTATTTGTGCTCCGCTACCGTCTCAGGAGTCTAAACAAGGTGAGGCCGAGAGAAGAGAGAGGCAGCTGCATTTTGGCAGACCCTAAAACACACCACAGTGAGGATGCAGAGACCTCCCCGGAACTAAGGGGCCAAACTGAGCCTGCAGAAAGGTGCCTGGCCAAGTTTAAAACACGATTCTCTCGACGTCAGTTCTATGTATACAGGTTTGTGGCCATTAATTCTAACTTAAACATGCAACAAACTCTGCCACCACAGCTGGGCCATATGTGGGGAAGGGGCACTTTCAGAGGGCGGAGCAAAGCTGAGGGCAGCATTGACGAAGGGACCCTCTGCCAGGCCGGTTTCTTCTCAGGCGCTGTCCTGGATATCTAGTTTACATCGTGGATGTACTGCATCTTTGCAACCCTTTATTGTGTTGGAGGCACTTTCTTCTCTAGGAGGCTCCTACCCCAATCAGTAGGCTGAAACTGCTTTTCTAGCCTCCCTTGCAGCTAGGGCATAAGCATGTGACCAGGCTGCCCAATCAGAAGCCTCAGCACCAGACCTCAGGCTGGGAGATCATGTGACCAGGTTCCCCCAATCAGAAGCCTGGGTTCCAGACCACAGGCTGGGAAAGCAAGCATGTAACCAGGCTCCCCAATCAGAAGCCTCAGCTCCAGACCTCAGGCCTGAAGAGTGAGCATGTGATTAGGCTCCCCTAATCAGAAGCCTCAGCTCCAGGCCAGCGAGGCTGGTGAGGGTGGCATGGGAACATCGTGTTCAAGACGCAGCAGTTCTCCAAGCTTCTCTAAGCCTGATTCGCGGGTCCTGCCAGAGATTCCTGAGCCTCAGAATATCCTGCATGATTCCTTTTCTAACGGCAGTAGCCAGTAGAGTTTTTGCAACTGAAATTCCTAGCTGACACAGGTGTCTTAGCCAAGCACAGGACGCATGCATTTAGGGCAGATGTCAGATTTAAAGTCATCTTTAATTACAGCAAGGACTGACCATGTTGGGTGATGGGATAGAGTGAGAGGGCAGCAAAGGGAAGTGTGCCCACCCCACAGTTTTCTCTCTGTGGGCCTTGGAATAGGACCAGTGTTGTACCCAAGGCCCTGGCGCCAGTCTGGGCGCTGGATGCTCAAGGACAGCATAGAAGGTCTAAGATAAAAATCTCCTCTGCCTCGTGTACTCGTGGGGTAGGTGATCCAAACATGGGGGGAGAGCTGGCCCTGAGCTCACAGCCCAATGACTTGCAAGAAGGCGACCTAAATGCCCACTTGGAAGGCCTGGTGACCGGTTGGCTGGCTGGCCTTGAACCTGTCTTGCTAACTGGTTTCTACTTTGGGTGGCTGGTGAGTGAAGAGGTTGCCAGAGCTTTCAGAACCAGCAGGGGCCCCCATGTTTGGTGAGTGGCTGGTTTCACTTTCAGAGTGAGTTAGAGACAGTCCCAGTGTGAATCCTCGGCCACACAGTCACAAACCCGCTCTGGTTACTCTGAATCAGGTCAGGCTCTGTTTACCAAACTCTTGTTCCCTGGAGGACCCTGCATCCTTGACCCCCACCCCAACCCTCTACCCCAGATCAGAGTTCCTACCACATGTCAGGGGTACTGGGAAGGGGCAGGGGATTGTGAGGGCCAAAGGCCACCTCTCTGATTGACCCCATCCTACCCCCGCCTGCCTGGTTCTATACACCCTCTCACACTCCGCCCCACAGTCAAACTACCAACACCCACACCCCAGCCTCAGACCATGAGAACACTCATTTCTTCCCTTCAGTTCCACTTCGTTTCAGTCCCACCCCTGTCCCCAGGCCAGAGGTCCCTCCCAAGGGGCATGAGCACTGGACTGAGCATCTGCAGGCCCACCTTTGAGCCTCAGCAGTGCCATCAACTCACTAGGGTCCCTCCCTGTAGCCGTCACTGCTCTGGAGCTGCAGACCACAGGAACATGCTGTAGCTTGAGCCCAAAAGAACTAGTTAAAGGATCTGCAGTGGCTCTCAGGTTCTGGAGGGAGCTGAAGACCCAGACCTCAGGGATGGGCGGACTCCAGACCAGCCACACCCACAGCTGAGTGTGGTCCAGCTGCAGAGACCCCTTTGAGGCACCAACCTCCAGCCATTTCCTGGCTTTATTCCTAGCATTCCAAGAGTCACACTGGCTAAGATCAGGTCAAATGTCCACTCTCCAGCTGGAAAGGGTGGGGTACTTTGATTGACAGCTCAACCAAGACTTCACCAAATGCAGGAAGGTAGCTCCCCAAAGAGAAACGGGGGGCCGCTTCTAGAAGCAGGAGGCCAGATGCCTGCTGAGCAAGCAGGAACCAAAGGCGCCTGGCCTCCCTGCCCCGAAAGGACAGGCTTGGGTTGGATGATCCCAGAAGCTCTTCCAGGAAAGGCATCCTCTGACTGGAGGAATCCAAGCTGGGCACCTTGCCTCCCTCAAGAGAGGAGAGACTCTTCTCAGCCCTTGGGAGGGGCTCCTGGCATGAGGATGCTTTACATCCCACCCTGAGGCCCCCCATTCAGGAGAAAGCCAGGCAGGGTCAGGGCTGCTACCTGAGTGGAACAGAGGGACACTCCTCTCCACCACCCACATGGGCTTGAGCCCGTAACCTTGATTTCATGGGCCTCCGGGAACTCATGAGCAAATCTGAAAGCAGCAGGGGACGAAGGGCCCCAGGCTTGTCACCCTCTCACTGGGCCAGGCTGGAGGAAACAGACCAGCTCATTCCTCTATGCCTAGAGCTGCTCTGCGAGAAACGGCCCCAAACTGGAGCTCAGGTGGCAGCCAGGGGCACAGGCCAGGGGTGCCACGGCCACTGCTCACCCACAAAGGTGCTTTGCTGTTCCCACATCGCTTTCTGTAGATCGCACATGGGACCCCTGGAAACAGCCCTGAGACTGTCACCGCCACACGTGAGGGTGTGTGAGGAGGGGCGGTGTGCAGAGCAGAGTAGAAAGCGACACTCAGCCATGCAGCCCTCAACACAGGGTTCTCCCTCTGCGCCCTCTGCCCCTCTGCCCCTCCACTTCACCCCCAACCTCCTCCACCTCTCCAAAAGTACCCAAGAAACCTGGCCTTACTCTTCCCCAAGCCAGGTGTCAGGGACCAGAAGAAACCTGGCCAGCACACAAGGGGTCAGAGGAGGGGAGCAGAGTAGGGAGGGAGTGCGGGGGCTCTTTGATCGGGAGGATGTGGTCAGTGGCTTCAGGCCTGTGGTTCCGGCCCAGAGGTGCTGCTGACACTCTGGCTGAAGTCACCTGTGCTGTTCCTGCAGGAAGCAGTGTGGCAGAAGTGAGGGGTAAGGGGCCGAGTGGTGGGGGTCGGGGGGCGCGGTAGAGGGGGATGGTAGAAGCTGCGAGATGTGTGGCTTAGGTTGTGAAGCTCACATCAAGCCTGGGGACTCTCAAGTGAGTGGGCCGGGCAAGTCACCTCTCCCCACTGGGCCATCTTCCTGTTTTTAAAATTCACCTCCCATCTGTCCCCTCAGGCCCAGAATGCAGACCACCAAGGAGGCTCTAACAGCCCACCTCAGAGACCTCAGAGACTCCAGTATCCCAAGGCTCCAGAGACCAGAGTACTGCCAGGGATGCAGAGGGCAGAATGCTACAGGGCAGAAAGTTCTAGAAGCATAGCCTTCCCAGGGAGGTACTAGGTAGCTCCTCTAGCCCTTACTATGCACCAGGCCCTATTCTAAGTACATGTGTTAAATCCTAATTATCCCAAGTGCAGTTTGAGGTCCAAGAGCATGAGCGTCCCCTGGTAGCTGGTCAGAAATGCAGACGCCCAGGCCCCAGCCCAGACCTCCCGAGTCAGAATCCGCCTTGTCACCACATTCCCAGGAGACTCAAGCGCACGCGCACGCCGGAGTTTGAGAGGCTCCATCTTATCTCAGTGATCCTGACAGCAACCCTTGCAGACAGGGACCCTCATCCTATTTTGCAGATGAAAAAAACCGAGGCACGGGAAGGTTAAATAACTCACCCAAGGCCACACAGGTGATAAGTGTCAGAGGTGGGATATGGGCCTGGGCCATCTGGCTCCTAAGCACACGCTCCTAACTGCCAGGCCGCCACCGCCTTCGGAAGAAGAGAGCCATGGGAATTTGAGCTACGACTGGTTGCATCTGTGCCTGCTCTGGCCTTCCAGAACTCTGTCCTTCCCACTGTTTCTCTGACCCTGGCCTTTCTAGGGAGAGTGAATCATGGTTTTCCCAGGCACGGAAGGTAGGAACACGTGCCAGTCAGCATGGAGCATTCGACGAGCATCTGTGTTATTTGGCGCAGGGCTGGGAGTGATGGTGGCCACAAAAGATGCCCAAGACCCCGCACAGCCCTCAAGGACCCCAGAGTTGAGTTGCAGAGACAGGAAATAGGCATGGGAACGAATGTAACATAACCACAGCCAAAGTTTCTGAGATGTGCCGACAATCCCTGGGCAGCTGACTCTTCAGGGCAGGCTTCATGGAGGAGAGGGCTTTGAGCCAGGTCAACCCAGGGCAAGTGCCAGAGGGGCAGAGGCAGGGAGGACACGGACGCAGAACGGCCTGAAGCAGACACCTGGAGCGGAAAACATCCTGAAGCCACCCGTCCACAGCTCCCCTCCACAGCCTCTCCGCAGAGTGCCAGACTTCCCTGAATTCTCCCTATGGCAGGGAACTCATGCCTCGCTGGAGGAGCGAGCCCATGACCTGTGTGGTGTGCACGGGTGTGTGCGTCTGTGCCACGGGTGTGTTCTTTCCAGAATGCCTGTGCATAAGTGGACCTCCTTTGTACAAACACGGGCCGTGCAGATCCCACTCAGCGGATAGCTAGACAGGGCGAGATGACCCCCTCCCCGCACAGGTTCAAGGTCTCTCTGTTGTACTGGATAGGGCCCCTCCACCCTTACGCCCTTGAAGTCTTGGATCCTTGGAAATGCCCCCACTACTGGGGGGACCCTCCACTGCACCAAAGGACCACAATGGAAAGGGGCCCCTCAGCACCTGAGCCTCCCCGCCCCCCACCTCCTGCCGAGAGGAAGCCCAAAATTGGCGCATCCACGCAGACAGCCACATGCCCCCTTTGAAGGCACTGTGTCGCTGCGTGTGTCAAACACAGGGCTGTGCTTCCTGCGCCAGAAGCGAGGCTAAGATGCACTCCACACATTCAGCCGTTGAACCCTCATTGCAGCTACAGGAGCTCTGCCCCACCACTCTTCCATTCCCACTGTGAGGGGTGGGTGCCCAGGCCTTGGGAGGGATCAGGAGCGCGTAGAGTCACGCTCTGGGCTCCGCATACAGGATGCCTTCTCCCCCATCTGGACTGCTCACCTACATCATGCCTGCCTCAGGACTTTGCATGCAGAAGGCGCTCAATCATCGTTTTAAGAATAATTGAGTTAGAAAGCAGCAGGGCACTATGACAGGCGTGCGCAGAAGTTGCCAGCAGAGGGCAGTGCGCGCACCTCCCAAGCCTCCACCGGGCTGGTTCTGCAGGAGGGAGGTGAGGTCGCAGCCAGGAGCGTGGCCACGCTGGACAGTGTCTGCTGCCTCCCTGGAAGTCCCAAGTGCCCACAGGGACAAGCAGGGGAAGCAAGCTGGGCCCTGGCTTGACAGTATGAGGCCAGCCCGAGATCTGCAAGGGGTCTCGGAGGCTCTCAAGTCCAGCTCCTCGGGGCCTAGGAGATGATGCGTCTGGGCTCAGAGAGAGGCAGTGCTCAGCCTCAGGTCACACAGCAGGGCAGGAGTGTGAACTCTGGCCTCCAGCCTCTCAGGTCTCCTCATCTCTCACCTAAGCCCCAGACTCAGAGAAAGACACTCCACCCAGGCAGTTTCTCACCTTCCCCTTGGTGAGTATAGATCAGAAACAGGCGCACCTCCTTCTCCTGGCACCCACGTTTAGAGTTTCCAGGACAGCCTCCGGCCTGCCTTCTGCCCCTCCTGTGTCTCTTTCCTCGGCCATGGGTGATGGTGCCCCTGCCCAGACCAGCTCTGACTGCCACCAAGTGCCAGGCACTCGCAGTCCTCTGCCCCAGCCCCAGCCGGCACCCTCAGTCTCGTCCTGCCATCCCTCTGCCTCCTGAGTTCCTCCCTGAGTCCTGTGCTCTCAGCCCCAGCCACTGCCCTTGTAAAGGGAAAATCAGAGCCCCCGCCCCCGCATTTCCTGCTGCACTTACGCAGCATCCAGTTCTCCTCACCGTGGAAGGCCCAGCCCTGCGGCCTCTCTGGCTTCTTCTCTCCCTTGCCCCATGGCCCCTGGCTGCCTGGCAGTTCCTGGAAGGTTCCAGGCCCTACCCTGCCTCAGTCCCCTGCCCACATTCTCTCTGTCCCAGACTTTCTCCGCCCCAGGTCACTTTCGCAGGGCAGCCTTCCCAGCCCCCCACACATCTAAAGTGGTCACTGCCCTGCTCTGCCCATCCCCGGAGCAGGTGCTCGTATTCCCAATCCACTGGGCACAGGTGGGAGGATTTGCCTGGTGTCTGTCTTCCCAGCTGGACTGCGGCACCTCAAGGCCACAGGTGAAGGGCACGGAGTCCTACAGCTTCTCTGAGCCTAAAGCTTTGTGTGACTCAGGGTAGGCATTCAAAGGGCGTTTGTTGAAAGATGGGAAGGAAGGGAGGAAGGGAAGGGGCACAGGAGGGAGGGAGGGCAGTCTTGGTGTTGGGCTGAGGCTGTGTCTGTCCCCCTTGTGTGACTTCAGTAAGAATTTACTGATCACCTACCTACCTGCAGCACCGTGCTGGCCACTGTGGGGATGGCGAGGATGTGCGGGGTTTGAACTCTAACTCAAGGTACCTTCTCTTGATATGGGGGTAGGACAAATTTGCGAATGATTATAACTGAGGAAATCATGTCAGTGTGGTGACCCTTGGCCTGAGCTTCCAGAACAGTCCTGGTATCAGGTGAGAAGAGTAGACTCAAATGCATGCGATTTGATTCTGAACCGGCTGCGGCTTTATCAAATAAAGTAACGAAACAGAAAAAATACGTTTTCAGGCTGTCTGTGCAATTTTGTCTTTAGAAAATGTGGTCATAGGCCGGGCGTGGTGGTTCACACCTGTCATCCCAACGCTTTGGGAGGCCGAGGCGGGTGGATCATGAGGTCAAGAGATCGACTGGTGAAACCCCGTGTCTACTGAACATACAAAAATTAGCCAGGCGTGGTGGCATGCACCTGTAGTCCCAGCTACTTGGGATGCAGAGGCAGCAGAATCGGTTGAACCCGAGAGGGAGAGGTTGCAGTGGGCCGAGACTGCACCGCTATACTCCAGCCTGGCGACAGAACAAGACTCCGTCTCAAAAAAAAAAAAAAAAAGAAAGAAAGAAAAAGAAGAAAATGTGGTTATAATGAGTATGAGAGGCACAGAGCACGCCCAGGTTGAAACACATGCAAATGACAAAACACAAAAACACAAATCCAGAAATAGAGGAACTTGGCTGGAGCCAGGGGGAAGGTTCCAGAGGGTGTGGATCGGTGCTGTGGGCAGTGAATCCGTGAGCAAAGGCAGCCAGGGCTGCGCCCCATCCCACCGTGGCCGCTTCCCAGCTGTGTGATCTTGGATAAGCTCCTTTACCTCTCCGAGCCTCTGTTTCCGCATCTGAAACATAGGACTACTCCCCACCTCTTAGGTTCATGGGGATGGCATGAGATTGTGCATGCACAGAAGCCAGTCCCACAGTACCTGGCATGCAGAAGACATCTGAGGAAGGCTGGGTTCTTCCGCTTCTCTGGGTGGGTAGGGGCGAGTGTTCCATAGGCAGGGATGGGTTGAGAGAAAGGGCCCGAGACAGAGGGAGCTGCAGCAGCCAAGGCACAGAGTAGGCGGCCTAAGGCAGGCGGGAAACAGCAGTTATCGCCAGAGTCTCGTACTTCTCCAGCTCCATCTCCTTCTCTCCATGCCCAGGGCCAGAGGGATTCCATTTCCAGAGGGTTCCATTTCCAGAGAGTTCCATTTCCAGAGGGTTCCATTTACAGGGGGGTTCTTTTTACAGAGGGTTCCGTTTACAGAGGGGTTCTGTTTCCAGAAGGTTCTGTTTACAGAGGGTTCTGTTTACAGAGGGGTTCTGTTTAGAGAGGGGTTCTGTTTACAGAGGGGTTCTGTTTACAGAGGGTTCTGTTTAGAGGGGTTCTGTTTAGAGAGGGGTTCTGTTTAGAGAGAGGTTCTGTTTAGAGAGGGGTTCTGTTTAGAGAGGAGTTCTGTTTAGA